>OMLM01018683.1:26354-56572 GCA_900302695.1 Helostoma temminkii | reverse complement strand
TGTGACTGATAGGGTAACTTAGACGCTCATTACACCATATTAAATTAGTTTATTTTTGTTCATATTTAATAATATCAGTTAAAAACACATGAAAAATAAAAAATACACACTAATGACTACTGAGTCTTTTCATTTATTTTGTGAACAGTGAAGGCTAGTTAACACCTACATAGCAGTAAGTTAAATTAGCCTGACAAAAGTAGTTTCTCCACACCCAGTGTATTATTGTGGCAGAAAACTAGTTTGGTTTGCAGAATAAATTAAAGTTTATCTTTGTTATTTGAAACAGCTTATTAAAGACCACTGTCATCACATGGTTTATTTAGTAGCTATTTCGTATTATTTTAAACAGTTGTGGATTATTGTAATAAATAATTGCTGGTGAAGATGTTTCAAGATTGATTCCTTGTTCAGACTAAATGAATCCATGTTCTAAGTGACGGGTCAGATGTGAGTAGTGGTGTGTGAGGTTATTATCCTACACATGATTTAACCAAAGTAAACACGGTAGATTATTGCACTTAACTGCACTGTGCTTTGGTGTTGCACATTATCAACACATGAAATACTGCAGAGCTTTAATGATCTGAGACACACACAGTATAAAGATAGTGTCCCATTACTCATATTCATTTGGTTTGTACAAACTGCTGTAGCAAGATCCTGTTTCAACAACATTAATTGTATAAAGGATTTAATGAAAATTAAGGATCATTCTGTTGTTTTTCTGTTTCCTGCTGGAATTTAGTTAGGTCATGTTGATAAAATAGGAAAAGTGCCAGCAGCCTAATGCTGCATTTACGGAAATATGTGTTTCCATGTCTGGTGTAAAGGCAGCAACACCAACTGCTTCTCTGAATAAACATCCCATCCCATCTATTTGTTCCTCTCCCTCTACCTGTGCATAATGTGCACTGCAACTGGCACAAAAATATGACAGGTAAAGTGCATTTAAAGGTCTGGAAACACGCTGTGCTGTGGTGGACGTGGCTTCTGTCTCTCCAGCGCCACTCAGCTAATAACATGAATACCAATCAGCAAAACCAAGCGGTTCACAAAAATATTAAAATATTCCAAAAATCTATTATTTTAATAGTACCTGCACTGGGTGTACTACTTTTTCCCTCTAAAGCATGTTTAAGCCTTTCAATTCATGCATATTTATTTATAATTTAGAGTTTGATGATTATGCTGAAACGCTGCAAATCACATATTTTACATTATAGTTAGCAATATCAAATTAAACTGCACATCTGTAATTTGCATGAACATATAAAAGCATTCCTTATGAGAAGTGTAAACATTATTTCCTAAACAGTACAGCTCTGTTTATAATAATGTTTGTTTGCCTATCATTTACTATTTATTTCACTGAGTGAGCTGTAGGCTGTGAATATGAAGCTGTCGAAAAGCCACACCTGTTCTTACAGCAATGGTAGGCACCCCAGTCAATCCTATCTCTCTGTTTCTTTCTTACTAACTTACTAACACACACACACACACACACACACACACACACACACACACACACACACACACACACACACACACACACACACACACACACACAGCACAAACGGTTACCTGTTCCCTGCTACAGACAAAGGCAGCCTTTATCCGTGTACCTGGGCCAGGCTGCCCTGAGCACAGGACACCTGAGAGGGTGTGGGAATTGCTTACACTGATCCACTCACATGGTGCAGCCACTGAGCCGTATAAACACATCCAGACCACTGCTGCATAATGACACAAGCTTACTGGTGTCTGGATGTGATTACTGACTGTAATCCTGCTGTAGATGCAGTACTATTATCTAAACTTTACTTACGTCTATCTACAGATAGAAGATTAACATGACATACATTACAGAGTGTTGTGTAGAAAAACAATGTTTGGCTTTTGGTGATTGTCTCAGCTTTCAGTTCTATCTCAAGGAATAAAGGCTCAAATAATTATCCACAAACAGCCCAGACATCATAAATTAACATGCAACACAATTAGATATTTGTTAATTTGATCAAGAAATCTCAAAGATCCCGAAAAACTGACAATAAGCCTCACCACCACCACAATTTACTATAACATGAAAGCATCCGATTACATGCGCTGCACATTCCTCAAGCTGATATAATTATATCATGCTATTAAAATTTCAATTCCAAAGACATGTAATTTCCCTTGTCATAGTAGGGTGTTATTTGTGACTTTGCTGCTAGTGTTTCCCCCTGTAATTTTACTAGGCTGCTCTAAGACGTCGTGTCTGCATACAGCAGTTAATGAATGGCACTCTGGTATGCCTTTAATGCCAGCAGCCATGCGATGTGCATTTTTAATTGTGATACTTTTCATCTTAAAAATCCTTTAATGGGGTGTAATACAACAATATGAACACAAATCTATTGCTGATGTAGATTCAAGACAGAGCCAGATGTTGAGCAATCGCATAATTAAAGTTTGCTTGATGTTTTGCCAGGGAGGAGATGAGGGTGTTAAGACAAATGGATTCACTGCTGGAGCTGTTTGTTGTTCAAGGAGGTGAAGACATACATTTCTATACTGTTTACCTATTTTAATTTCAGGGAGAGTGATGTAACAGTGCTTTAAAGGGGCAGGATGGAATATGACTACTAATACTGAGTGTGTCGTACTGGGTTTCCTGTTGATAAATGAATCAGCAAATACCAAGATATCTGATTGAATTTCTTAGCCTGGCACAAGCATTCACCCACGGTGGTCCAGTAAGACTTCAGACATCAATATGTTTCACAAGAAATACGGTACTATAAAACTGCAATTAAAAATCTATTTTGTGTTGGACTGGCTCCTGTGCAATATATGTTTTGAGTGTAAAGAGTGTACAGAGGGTTTATCAGTAGTTTTGGAGTGTGTGGATACAATTTCCGTGTTTTCCCTGTTGTATTTTTGTCTTGTGTTGCTGTTGCACCAGTCTCCATAGTTTGCTGAGCTAATTCTCAGCAAGTCTTACACTGTCAGAACAGAGATTTCACCTTCATATTAAACAAATATTCCAAAATAATCACAGTGGACAAAGTTCAAGAGACAAACAAGCTGCCGAGATATCACTAGATACAAGTGCAGAACAAAATGCCACTGGAAAATGACTTGGGTGTTAGCTGAGTTTATAAGGAAAAACACAAAGACCCTTAGCACAGCAAATAAAGGTTGGATTTGAGGCATTGAGGCACTACTCAACAAGTGGCATAGCTAACTACACCATTTATGTCCTCATGCAAATACTGTTTTTAGCTAGAAAGCAAAACCAGAGCTGAATTGAGGATGCAACGAGCATCTGGAATAACTGCATACTAAATTACAATCGCAATA
Source organism: Helostoma temminkii (assembly GCA_900302695.1). Taxonomy (NCBI): domain Eukaryota; kingdom Metazoa; phylum Chordata; class Actinopteri; order Anabantiformes; family Helostomatidae; genus Helostoma; species Helostoma temminkii. The sequence goes on along the minus strand of OMLM01018683.1, from coordinate 53,227 downwards.
TTGATTGTTAATTACTAAAATTAAAAATCACAATTGAATTCTTCTTGGGTATCATTTGGCTTTTCTCCAAAACCTTTTGGTTTTAAACACATTTTCAATCTCCCTAACTTCTTGTCCAAACATGAATGTTGCCACAACTAAGACGTGGTGCTGCTTCACTGGTTGGAAAAACAACAAAGCACAGGAGGCAGGTGGGATTAAGAAAGTGGGGACATTATCTTCCTGTGCCAGATCCACAAAAATAGCAACATCAATGAAAAATATAAGAAGACCAATTAAACAAGTGCCAGTCTATGTATCCAGGTTGTCCTGGTGGCCTTGTGGTTAAGATGCATGCCATGAACTGTAATAACAATGTTTGTAATATCATTTTAGAGATAATTGTTGCATGTCATTCTTCCTCCTCCCGTTTCCTCTCATCTGCCTTCTAAAGACAAATATCCCCAGAACATCCAAAATCTGTGTTTCTTCTAAATGCTAAACATTGCTTGCAATCAGTGAAAAAAATCAGGATTCAGTTTGATCATCAAACCACAGATTAAACACTTCAACAGATTTTATAAAGTTACTGGATACTATGAAGATTATTTTAATGCTCTTTAAATTATCATAAGGAGAATAACTTTGAGTAGTTTGCAACATTGACGTTAGTGACATCAAGTCAACAGGGAAATCTTGTCTGGAAAACCATAGTGTCTATTGCTTCCCCCACACATTTTCTGTCCAGAAGTCCGTTTTGCTTGGTCATACAGAGTCGAGTGTCCTAACAATGTGGTGTGACCTGCTCATGTGTGTGTGTGAGGTCACGGTTTAACTCTGTCACATCAGACCACTAATTGCCACGGAGAAGGCTAAAAAGCCCGGCACTGTCTGCCGGGACAAGACATGACATCATTCAGCGTCACTTCTCGGAAAACCATCCTCCAGAGATGTGCGTTTTACAAAACCAGGTTTTGTAACATTTTCTACGAACGCTGGATTAGTAACTCAGTTAACTTTCCGAGCAGAAAGAACCGTTTCTTTCAGCAGTTTGACTGGAACTGAATCATAATAATAATGTTCTTCTGTGTTTACCGAATCACTGAGGCTTTAAAGTTACGAAGAGTTGATAGGCTGTTGTGAAGCTAAAACATCTTTCAAAGACAAACCTCAAATACATGTAAGTCCCAGGTCTGTGTGCTGGTTTTCCTTCTATTATTATGATGCAAATGATGACATGTTGACATAAAATCGAATTAAAGGCAACTGGAAAAGTATAATTAAATTAATTGTGCAATAAGATAATAAAATAGGGGTTTTGGATGTTTTGTGACAGTAAATAATTTCTCCTTTTTGTCTCCTTTTTGTCCATATACATTTTGGAAATACTTTCCATTTCTTGTTGTGTCTTCAACTGATTGATTGGGAAAGGTTTTGCGCGTAACCTGAATTTTATTTTGTGCAACATTTCGAATATACGCCTAATATAGATGCAAAGCTAGAAAGTACTTCCTTGCTTTATGCAAATCTCCCAAACAAAAACTCAGCGAGACTTAAATGCCAATCAGAGAAAGCACACCAGATGTCAAAGTGATGTGCTAATCTGCATTTTTTCACGAGATCAAATACCTGAATGGTGTGAGATTGGCTGAGTTTCTTGGTATTCATTCCTCTAGCAGCCTCCACCTACTGAGACAGGTGAGCACCCCAGAGGGTATGGGGCCGGACGGAGGTGGGGGGAGTAACCTAAATGTTTACACATGGTGTGGGTCCTCCTAATCTTCCTCTACAGCCTAAGGCAACTTACCCATGACCTTCTGAGACAGTGTGAAGATGCGCACTGACAACCTAGCTTACAATCACTCAAGCTATAGCACAGACACACACACCTGGATGTGAGTGTGTGTTTGAGAGATGATCAGCCTCTCATTGAAACTGACAAGACGTAGAGATTCCTGCCCAGACACCATCTTGCCCAGTGAGATTCCTGCTAACAGAAACTGACAAACAGCGAGCTCTTATTTAAACGTCTGAAAAAATGGCGACTATCTCACATGTAAACGCCAAAACGTTTGGACTTTAACCTCCCCTCCCCCGCTTCCCTCTGCCACAACAACTGCAGATGGATGAACTGACACACAGGAGAACTACAACCAGAATAGTAAAGACACAAAGAAGCTATTGACAAACTTAATTATGATGCCTTGTCTTAAGCAACACAAGCTACAAAGTTGATGGAGGACCATGGATCCAACGCGCAGTAAATCCAGAAAATCTCATAATCGGTACCTTCTGACAGACGATGCTTTTCTGCATGCAATGGGATTCTATGGAAACGAGTACCGATGGAGGGTGTTTTGGCAGGTTCAATGATTTATTTTAAAAAGGTTAGTTGGTAAATTATATTTTTAGGACCTCAACAAGTGTGCATAAGTTCACAACAGAAATCGGAGAAATTGTGGACTGACAGGGGAACATTCCCATCTTTCCAGATTCTGGCAGAATATAAAAGAGGAGGTTATAGACACTTCCACTTTCCACTAGATTGAGTATATTTCTCTAAAGAGGTAAATACCAAGACACATTTTATGTATTTCCTAAAGGGACAATAAACTGAATGAAGTACTCTCACCCTGTATAACATCTGCAAAGGTGAACGTGTGTATGATGATATACTTGAGATTATGAATGCTTAAAAAGGATATGGACTGATGTGTGTAAATATACCCAATATTTACAGTGTAGCTCATACAGTTCTGCTGACGAGTTCTTGGTATTTACTCTAATTTTTTTCTCCTTTCCCCTAACCCTCTGTCTTTTCTCCTTAAGCACACAAGCATACACTCTCTTTATCCTGCAGGTTTCTTCTGTTCAAGGGAGTTAATAGCCAGAGTTGTTTGTTGGGCTTTTCTCTATATAACTATGTAAGGTCTCGACTTTAATACGTGAAGGGCCTCCAAATGACTCTGTTGTGATTTGGCGCTACAGAAATAAATTTGAATCAAACACATCTCAGTTCTAGTCAATGTTGAAGTGTATAAAGTTTCACAAATAACACGTGACCATTTTATGTTTCATATGTTACGGTTATGTTCAAATATTGTTTCTTAAAACAGCAGGTGTTTATATGAACGCTGGAAGAGATCGCTTCCTAAAACCTTTTCAATGGAAGTGATGGGGAACAACATCCATGGGGAACAGTCCTTGTTCTGTGGAAAAATCACTCAAATGTATATTTAAAGCTAATGAGGCATATCCTGAGTTTGTCAAGTCGAGTGGATGCCTTCCACTATTAAAGTCTCTGTAGTGTGACATTCCCTCTTTGTGTTTTCCCGTTAAGTTGCGGGGAAAGGAAATTCACAGAGGGAATTTTGTACTAAAAAGGCTGAAATGATTTGGAAGTTTAAAGCCCTGTATTGTTGTCAGAAAAACCTTTGAAAAAACACAAGACTGTGGATTTTGGGCCCCAATAACTTACATCATGGAAGTAAAACCTCTGTCTGTGTTCATATGGGCACCAGACTAATTTATCCTTCTGGGGTGATGTTTGCTACAAATTACAGGGCCCAACTTTTTTAGGAAACTGTTTACCCTGAAAATTAAGCTTTGTGTTTTGGTTGGAACCAATTGGCCAGGGACATGCTGGGAAGTTTTGGAGACAATCTGCAATATATTTTTTGTGTTTTCATAAGATTTGTTGACAATAAAAAAAACAAAGAACATCACAAACATCCATTTAATCTTTACACCATCAATAAAAAATACTAAACATTATCCTTTAATACAAGTTACTGGTGTTTTCATTTTGTCATGATCGACCAATATCCGTCCTAGAGGCTTTGCGGCAAGAGAGCAATGTAATAAGAAGTTGTGCCTGCCATTCATGTATCTGCAGAAGTTTAATTTCAATATCTGGCTTAAATTAATTAAAAAGAAGGAGACTGGGTTTGCTGTACTCAAACTGTCAATCAGAGCTCTTTGATTCCAATCTGATCCTTTGCCACTGAGCTCTCAAGAGGCTGACCTACTTTACAACAAATTGCTGATGCATCTCTTGCATTCATCTTCTCTTGTGTTCACTAACACTCTCTTCCTTGCTGTTTTCTATCTTTCTGCTCCACTTTCCCCAGCTGAGCACCAGCGGTTTCTCCTCACGCCCCTCCTCCCATATCCCACTTCTTGCTTTTATCATCGAGACAGGTATGGACAAGCCATCCACGGGCTGAGTGTTGTTTTGAAATGTGATAAGGTAAAAGTGGAGCGCACCTAACAAACTGACCATCCAGAAACAACTCTCCTTAAGCCCAGAGCTAAAGCTATAAACTATTCAAAACCAAACTATGAATAACAACAGTGTCGGCAGGATTAGAGCATGACTGATGAATTCAAATAGAGCTAAGAGGCCTTGAAGGAGCTGCTTCTGTGGTACGTGAGAGCAACACCTGGTTTATGTTTTTTGTTTCACAAGTAGCACGAAAAGGCACAAAAACAAGCATTTTAAGAAGAAGCAACATTTCCTAAGGCAGAAGCTTTTCATCTAACATCAGTACGAATGTGAAACACATGCTGCCTTACATTGGCCAAATCACCGTGTGAAGTAATCTCAGCTCTACAGAGCTGGAGAGGCGTGCAGCAGGGTAGTGCTTGGCACACATCAGCCGCCTCTGGGCTCAAATTTTAACCTCCTGTCTGTTTTAACCTTCACATTCAGGCCAAATATTCTCCGACACGCAGATTTTAATAAATGACAGAGTCTGTGTGCTACTGACTAAAAAGCAAATGTTTTCTGTTTTGAAGGAGTTTGAGCTCTGTGGTTTACTTCTATCTTCTAATCACAGCCAGACACACAATAATATTATTATTATTAACAGAATGTGCAGGTTTTACAGTCACACAAAGGTTTAAAAACAACTTCAGGTTGTACTGTATTTGCAGTAAGAGGCGCCCAACCCCCTGTGAGACCCTCTGACATACAGAGATACTTTTCCACATTCCCTAGATGACTCGGCATGTTCATTCCTCTGAAATTGACCACTAAGCCGAGGCAGAAGACAAACAAAGAAACTTAACTGTACACGTGCAACAGCAAGGGCTGCTATTATGGCTTGTGGCTGCTATTCAGGACACAAGCCAGAATGCTAGGAAAGTGATGGAGCCTCCAGAAAATATCAGTGTCAAGGATGTTTAAAGGGCAAGTTGCTTTGATGCCTAATAATTTTAGCCTAGTTTTAACAGAAAACAGTGCAAAACACAGAGCAAAGACGCAGAGTAACTTTGAGGTTGGCACATGAATGTAAACGTCTTGGAGTACACACAGAGACCATTTGCATGCAATGTTCGCAGATGGCGGTAGAGGCAGGTAAGGGGTGGGATCAGGGTGAGGTGTGGCATCCTGGATCGGTTCCCCACAGCATACACATACACACATGCTCAGACAACCACTGTCTGAGTGGCAGGTGATGGGACAGGTGCTCTCCAGACACAGAGTTGCAGAGGGAGGGAAGAAGTGGGATCAGGGAGGGGCTGTGGTGAGCTGAAATCTGTATGTGATACTATGAGCAGGCCTGGTGGGTGAAACCAAATCTCCAGTTATGTGCTACTGAACAACTAAAGGAAATTAGCTGTCCTAAATCTATGTTTCTTTTAACGTCATGTCTATTTAAAACAATCAATTGTTATCAGACGTCTGCCATAAAGCAGGGGATTTCCAGTCTGTAGTAAAGTGCAGTACAATGGTTCAAGGTCCTGATTCATATTTCTGCTGGTACACGTTTACCCAGCATGCAGGTGGTGCAGTCAAATCAGACATACCATAGTAAATCATCAACACCCACAGCTATCTTATTGTGCTCCAGCCAAAATATAATAATATCCATACACACAGCAGCGGTAAACTCAAATGACAATACAGTTACTCATTAGGACGGCAGACAGAGAGCCAGCCATGACATCAGCTCACTGTTTTGCTGATGGCATATTAAACATAAATGGTCTACACTCATATAGAGCTTTTCTGCCTCACTGGTACTTAAGGTGCTTTACACCGTTCCTCCTTCATCCATAGACACACAAACACAATCACACACTGACGGCAGAGCTGCTGTGCAGCTGGCCTGACCCAGCAGGAGCAACTTGGGGTTCAGTGTCTTGTCCAAAGACACTTGACATATGTCATGACAGGAAGAGCCAGGAACTGAACCAGCGATCCCACGTTTGGTGTAAGACACTTCTAGCTTTTGCTCCACAGCCGCCCCAGTTTAGTGCAGAGGGGAGGGCAACAGGGGAGGACGTGGATGAGGGTAGATGTTAGTCTAAAGGATAGTAATTGGTTTTGGATATGGGTCACACGCACCACACTGAGACGAAAACAAGCAGCCTCCACAGTATTATGTAGCAAAACTTGGCTGCTGGATGTAATAATTCTGTTGTTTATCTCTCATGAAGCAGTGTCAACAGCTCAGCCAGTTGGAGGCTTCAAACGAGTGAACAAACAGCGAGACAGAGCAAAAGAAAACCCTAACTACTCCTTCCTCTGGGAAACGCACATGCAGTCTACGCATAAATCTGTTAACTAATAAATGAATTCACACGAGTAAGAGCACACACAAATACACAGGTACATGCCTCAGTTATTAACCTGAGGCTCTTTCTTCGCCTAAAACTTTAGCTAGGGAAGATGTTTAAAATGTCCCAAATTGAAGACTGGATCAGAGTGTGGGAGCTGCGGCGCCAAGTTTCACCCATGTACAGTTTTTAACAACCCTTCATCCAGCATACTCCAGACATGCACTTACCTGCCCTGCTTTGCAACAACTCACTGCTGCACTGTAACCATCACAAGACTTACTTTACTCTGAACTGCCTAGGGAGCTGCTGGGAACATTACTGATGCAAGCAGCAACTTCTTCCAAGTGAATAAATTAATATAGAAACTAATATATGCAATGTATACTTTTCAACTTTTGTTTTGCAGGAAAGTGAACAGTGAAATGGTCAAATGCTCCATTTTAATCCAGCATTTTACTGCATTGAAACTGTATTTAAACAGCTGGTTTAATTAGTTAGCAGAGATAAAACAATATCCAGACAAAGAAGATAATCTGATTGTGTTACTTCCTATATTCCACACAGACACACTATCTTACTTTTCATAGCATATATGCTGTCAGATAAATGAAATGCACCTGACTCAAAGCACAGGTTACACTCTCAGGACAATTATACAGCTCAACTTTCACTCGGAGCAGAAAAACTCCAACTTGGAGCAAAACAACCTAGAAAAGAAGGTGGAATGTTTATGCAGATTTCTCTTTTTTGTCATTTTTGTGTGCAAGAGTCATTGTTCCCGTACCTCATTGGCGTCCTCACAGCCTAGTGCGTGTGTTGGATGGTGGCCAGCAGCAATGTGTGAATCCAGGCCATCTCAGGGTCAGACTGAGCCACTCTGCTATCCATTGCTGCCTTGTGTTCCTCCCGGCTTCTTTCCTCCCTTTTGCTCCTTTAGCTTCTCGTTTCAAAACACAGCTCAGACTTTTTCAGGTCTATGCTGTTCTTCCCGATCCCTTTTGCTGTTCTTCTTCTTGTTGTTCTCCTTCTCCTCCTTGAGAAAACAGAAACAGGTTGAAAAACAGCCACCACTTGCTGCTCTCAGAGCTACTTACAATGCAGATCCCCTCTCTAAGCTTTTCTGCTCTCCCTTCCCACTCTACTTTTCCCTCCCTCTCTGTCTCTCTCTCTCTGCTACTGTTGGGGAAGTGCTTTCTTGTTTTCTCTCATTCTCCTCCCCCTCTCTTTTGCCCTTCCTCTACGTCTAATAGTTATTTAGCCTCTCATGTCAGAAAGCAACAGAGAAAAAGATGCGCCAGACAGGGATGGAAAATATGTTGCTCCACAGTGGGAGTGTGTACAAGTAAAACAGTTTACATGCGTATACCTATATGATGTGTTGGGGTTCTCTCAGCGAAAGTTTGCAGAAAATGCATGTTTGCATGTTACAGAACCCGTACAAATGCCTGCAGCTATGTGTATGTGAGCAGCTTTCACTAAATGTCAGAGTGTGATTTGCTGACAGAAAGAAGCTGCTAAGGCATGCTTGAACTCTCTCATCTCTTTCAGTGCTCCCTGCTTGCTGTTGTATCAACTGTGTTCACTAATCAAACATGAAAAGAATGGTGGTGGCTGGTGTGGTGGGGAGTGAGGTTACGTCGGGATAGTAGGTTACTCAGCAGTAGCAGAGGTCTAATTGCCCCCATTTTTGTACAAGGAAAACAGGTCACCAGAGGCTTGACAACTATTTGTGATTTTGTAAAACTTTTCTCACTGGGAAAAAAATCTTTTTGTAGTAATGTGTGGGTGACACATAGTTATGGCAACCAACATAAGCTTCTGGAAATATTTCTGATTGGTTTCCTTTTTAAATTAAAGACTTGGATGACACCACTACTTTGACCCTCCTTGATGCAGTTTTTCCTCCTAAATAGCTTTCAAGGTCCACTAATCATTATTCTTAAATTAACAATGTATTATGTGATTATGTGTAAAATGGTTGCTCACTATGAGGGACCCTTAACTCTCAAGCTGTCCACACTCTTACATCTCAGCATCCTTTAGTTCTTTGCTACGCTTTAACAGCATGCCAGTTCTGCTCTCATAAATCCTGTATCCAGCGGCAGCAGGCAGCTCTAAAATGTTTCAGAAGGATATTACTCCAACAGAAAGAGACAGACAAAAAATGTCATAACTGGCAGGTGGAGCCTTCAGCAACTGAACAGCCAGAAATTCCCTCAGTAGTGTAGGAGACACTAAATCATAAATAAATCCAGTAAATACTGGACTTACATGCAAATGCTAAAAAGATCATGATGTCCTGGTAAGCTGTATATCCAGTGTAGATTTTACTAGTAGTTGTAATTTTCTGAATACAATCTATAATGTGTCCACTATAAATAATGGGAAAAAAACACACACAGCTCTGCATCATCTGCGTTTAACATCACAGAAACTAACTATCCTAGGTGGAAATGCTAATAAAATATGGTTTCAAAGGCAGTGCTGCACTGTTACCTTATGGCTTATGGCTGCTCCTATGATTTGGAGCTGCTTTTTGCAGCTTGTGAGCATGTGAGTGTCTCAATCCAGCAGTCTGTGAATGAGCCAGCCGGTGTCCACAGTGCATACCTGTGCTGGCTGACATGTACTAACTCACTCTTCCTCCAGGCCATGGCAGAGGAACGCACAGCAATCATAACAATCTGAAGATGAATGTGGCCAGGAGAGAGAAAAAGAATGTATAATAAGATATAAAGAAGAAAAAGATTAAATAGGAGAGATGGGAGAAGAGGTAAAAATGAAGAAAAAGAAGAAATACAAAATAAAAGTCAAGAGTTGCCTAAGGCCACAGGAGGAAGACAGAAATCATTAATGAACACCTGTCTCTTTCTGACTCTTAATAAATCAATTATCTGTCTGGAGGTTTGTGAGAAAAAGAAGCGAGAGAAGGTAGATGGAGATTCACCCCTTAAGCACAGTGCAGACAGTATCTCCCAGCTTATACACATGTATTTCAGAATACCCTGCTGAGGAGACATTTCCATTCAATAAATTAGATTTATTTTCATCTAAAGGACCTAAAATGCAAAACATCTCACACACATACTGAGATTTCACTTCTGTTTACAGCATAGTACATCAGCAACCCAGACATCCTTCACTTAAACACTGTGCAGAGAATTTAATTAGAAAAGACAAGCATGCTCAACATTCACAGACAGCAAACGTTCAACTGTATGTTCACGTACATGTACATTGTGTTTGAGCATGTAGCTGTAATTTGCAGATGTTATTTCATTTATTGTGAAGACAACATATTATTTAAAAACAGCACTGTCAGCTCAGGATCAAAGCCTTCAATTCGCAAGAAAGAATTTGTTGTTGCCATTTCACACCTAGCTGTAAAAGAAAAGTGGACTTTACCCTTAAGTCAGTTAGTCATTACATAGAAAAGTGTGTAAACTGAAATTATGTGGGCACTTCAATGACTTTACCCAAGATCAGTGTGCCTGTAATACAGCTCTCTATCTGTTTATTTATGCCATGGTTCTTGTTTTTAATTATTTTTAAAGAGACATCATGTTACCTCTATCAGTTTAGTGCTGTATGCAAACAATCAAACATAAAAGAACCAAATACTTTATACTTTCTAACAAAGCAACTATCTTCTGCACTGATAATTCAATCAACAACATTTCCATTAAAAAAACAAAAAACCCTTGAGTCTCAAAATAACATCTCCCACTAAGCATATACTTTTAGGAAACTGGTTTACTGTATAATCAGTATAGGTAATCTTTCACCTACGCTGATGTCAAGATAATATGCTGTGTTATGATTCATTGTGGAGTGCCCAATAGTATTGTTAAAATGTATTTAACATACAGCAATTCGCAAGTTGGTGGACAGACTCAAACCTACGTGCATTCCTGCCAAGGCAAAAAATAAATAACTGCTCTTATTGTAGTTTCATACTCGAGTAGCAATTATCAAACTATATTTTTTTATTTGTTTATGTTCTGTTTTCCTAAAGTGAGCTACAGCAAGGTCCCAAATGCTGTAGGTTAGTACATCTTGTGCATAAAACATCGTTGGATCTAGGTAAGTAATATAAGTTACAGACATTCAGTATGTCAGTCACACAATGGGTGGGTTGGGTGAAGTAAGCTACCTGTGAGTTCAGCCTACATTGTGCATCTGCTTGTCATAATGTCATTGTGCAGCAGTGTGCATTAGTAAAATAAAGAATCCTAGTGCAAATACAGTATTTCATTCACAATAAAAATTCAGTCATGTTGTCCCAGATACAGAGGAGTGTCTTTTATTCCTTCCAATATTCTCTTCCACCCCTTTTCCACATCGGGTCCTAACTCATGTTTCCAAAGGACGCGTCGCTTGCTTCAGGGGAGGCAGTGTGGTTGCGTTTGGACACGGAAGGAATGGGGAAGGAGCAGAGAGACAGGAGAGAATTAGTTCTGTCAGACTGGCTAGAGTAAGAAGTATGGCACAAAAAAGAGAAAATGCAGACACACAGACAGTATTTGCTGCAACATGCAACTGAATCACAGCTGGCTGCTTCTATGCTATATTAATATGGTACATACAAATATTAAAGTAACGCAGGAATATTCAATTACTATGAGTGTGACATGTTTAAAGAAACATGCTTGTTATTGTTCTCTCCACGAGGGAGCTCAAGATCAATATCTATTTCATTTGGGAAAGGTGTTTATAGGCTTTCTTAAGTTAGATTGGACAATTATTGCCACTCGTGCATCTGTTCACTTAGCGTAAGGCTAAACGCTGGTTTAGCTTAATACAGAGATTGGAAATGGGCTAAGATAAGCTAAATTTTTTAATGGAAAGACCTGGTTTCAACATTCTCACTGAACTCCTTGACAAATATTTCCCATAATGCATAACCATTTCCATAACATAAAATTAAATTATAAGCATCACAAGTTTTTTAGGAGCGTTATGTATTGTATATATTTATTGATAAGCAATAGCCATGGACAGTGATTTTGCACAGCAAGAGGCTTCACACCAAGGTCAGATTTATTGCAACATCTAAGACTACAACCACAACTAATGTCACTAATAAATAATCATTTTTGTAATTTTATTAAGGCAGTCCAGACTGAAGGGGAGTCCCAGGTATTTAACCTATGTGGAGTCATTAACACCTTGAGGGTCATTGAGGTCACATGTGGGTCATGATCCCACGTAGCCATCATGTGTGTTGTTAGGGTCACATGAGTCGAGGCGCATGGGTGTTAAAGTGCCTGAGGGTGGATGTCAAGACTGCATTGTAAGCAGCTGATAAGTTTCGTGAGTCATTCCAGACGACATATGGTGGATGGATTCCTTCACTCCTCTCTCCAAATAGCTGTCACTGCTGACAATAGCAATGTACACATCGTCGTAAAACATATTCAAGAACCTTAAGCGAGTTCAGTAGTTAGCAAATAGTACTTTAAAACACTGATTACATTTTAATGTGGAGTTTTACTTAATGTGATCAACTCTGCTGACATAACTGAAATAATGATTTACTTTTTTGTGTGCAGTTGTGTAGTACTCACCTGTCCTCACCTGGCAACGTTCACGTCTTGAGACACATGACAACAGCTCGGGTCAGAGCACAGGGACACACACACACACAGATGAGGATGACTGTACATTCTTTGGGGATTTAATCTAAATGTGCAGACTGTGAAAGTAACAGTCTGTGTTCCCCTCATGCAGAATATAAACTTTATTTTAACAGTTCAATGTGTTGCTGTCCACTTGCTGTTTAAATGATTTGTGTAATCAATCTGTCACGTCTTAACGTTTAACTTTAGCAGCGGTGTGGACAGGACGTAAACTATGCCAACAAACATCAGGCCACAAGGTCTATGGATGTTATCAATTCATCTGACACAGATTTATTTGGCACAGATTCCACCCAGATTACCTTTAATGATTATGTTGCACATAGTGTAGCAAGTTTATGACAGATGGTGGAGCCGCAGGGTGCTTTGTGGAGGTGTGTGCAGCCTAGTGTGTAAACTTTTAAAAGCCCTTAAAATGTGGAATTTATTCGTGTGAATCAATAATCCCAGTGACAGATTAAACACTGCATGTAATCTGTCAGCTCTGCTACTACATTGTGTCATTAATTACTTGTGTGGAACCACAGAGATAACATCAACATCAAACATTGTGTGTGTCCCGTGTTCTACTGACCTGGGCTGGAGGTGCCTGGAGTAGCACGAGCTGCCCCTCGGCTTCGACTCACCAACAGGGCCTCCTGGTTTTCAGCCAGAGCCTGTTTGGCCAGGTAGCGCTCCCTCTTGATTTTCAGCTCCAGGGACTCAGGGACATCAGGTACAATCCAGTCGATGGCTCGCAGAACAAAGAACACAACATGCTGGCACAGAGGAGACATGCAGACAAGAAGACACCCCATCTGTGATAATATCTGAAGTTTGAACTGTGAGCATACAACTAACCAAACATCACACTGAAAAAATGAATAAATAAATACTCAGTTGAAGCTGTAGATTTCTATCAAAGCTTTCAAACATTTCTTGACTTTATCAGTTGATAGACCCAGTCAGTCAGCTGAATTATCTCCATGTCAAGTGAACAATCTTAGCAATCTTCAGTTGCTACTAAAGGCGACAAGACTTGGCAGAAATGGATCTTAAAGTCTTCTTTGTCAAAGAGCTTAGTCCTACATTTCTTACCACCGCAGAATTATCTCCCCATCTACTAAACATCTGGATTCCCAGCTGTCGTGACTTATCTAACAATCTTTTTAAACACTAACTATCTAGAACATAGCCATTTACTGCTACAGCTAAATACTAGAAATAACTTAATTTTACTTTCTGTGTTGCCTGTACTTGGTTTCTAATCTCAGTCATTACTACTTTTTCCTACATTCATTCAGTGGTCTCTGGGAAAATGCAAACCTACAATCCTTATCCTGCTTATGTCTGTTTTGGGGGAATTTGTACTGTAAATATATATGAATTCAAGTTTATCCTACTTGTGCAGCTTTAATCAAAATGTCAGCTACATGTAAATGCTGGAAATACCAGTGTAAACAAATAACAGAGAGGAGGAGCAGACAGAAGTGAGAAACCAATTATGGATGTAACTGGAAAAATATATTAAAAACTCTAAAAAAGATTAAAACAAAGTTGCAAGCAAAAAAAAAAAAAAAAAACGAAAAAGAACAAAATTCAGTTTCACAGAAAGACAAAAAAGTGAGGCAACATATAACAATTCATGGCATCTACAGAATAATAAAATGTGCTATTAATGCATCACACAGAATGGAAACAAATATACAAAGATAGATCTCAGTAACCAGTGATATGCACATGGGAAGTGAAGCATAACTCGGGATAGAGATGTGGGTGAAAGATAAAACTGAATAAAATGTGAACATTAAAATCACTAAATCAGACAAAAGGAAAGAAATAGAGACAAAGCAGCTCCTTTCATACCTCAAAAGCAATGATAAAACCGAGTCTGACAGCAAGGAGCTCCCAGTAGAACAGTGTGTAATTTCCATCATTGTCTCTGTACGCTTTATATCTGAAAACAGAATACAGTTACTGCAGAATATACTGTGTAATAATTGATGTGTATGATATGCAGCAGTAGGACACTGATGTTGTGCTCTATTACTGTTAGACATCAGGAATACTACCCTCTGTTGGCCAAGTCTATGATCTGAATCAGCAAATTGAAAAGTATAGACATTTTGAAACTTTGTAAGGATTTAGACAAAATGCATTTTGGCAAACATACTGAAATACAAAATAAACATATTGGAGAGACGAAATATGGAATTTCAAACCACAACGTTTCTCACCACACTTATATCACATGCATCTACACATTTAGCATACAGCATACCTGCACATGGGGTACTCGGTGTAGTTAAGCGGAGCATAAGCCAAAGTGAAGTTGACATATCCATTGAGATCGTTATCAAACTTATACTGGTACAGCAGACGAGGTAAAAAGTCCGATGTGAAGGCTATGAGGAAGGCCTAGAAGACATGAATGACAAGATGCAATATGGCAAAAAAGAATTTGTGTCAAGTCTAGTGATCATTTTAATCTACTCACATTGGCAATGACGGAGAGGTGCGACAGGCCTTCCAGTATGTTAAACCACACGCCAATGTTCTGGGCTCGCTCAGCCACCGGTCTGCGGTACTCGCACACAAACTTGTGGGCATCCAGACGGATCTCCACCCAGTTATTGAGGAGAGCGAAGAGTGGGGCGAGGGGGAACGCTGCCACGAAGATGGTGATGAAACCAAACTGGAGCACTGCAGCACAATGATTTATTTTTAATTTGTGCAATGAAAAGAACTTCAGAATTAACCCGCTGCAGTGACATTGTGTCTTTAACATACCGTTGCAGATACTCACCCATCTCCAGGTACTCTTCAAACAGGCCCTCACACTCCACCAGCTGGTAGTCCTCCTCCCAACGCTGACGCACATGCTTTGTCTTACTCCCCAACACTTTAGCCAAAGTTCTCTTCTGCTGCCAGGCCTTCACTTTACTGCCAAAACAAAGTGACAGAGAGCAAACAGAGTTCATGTTGAACTTTCACACTGAACCCAAAAAGGTCCAGTTCAACGACAAAACCACAGCCTTGGTAGAGATTCTGGTGTAAGATGTATATTTTTCTATTGCTACCTGAACACAAACTTGTGTGTTTCCTGTGTTGTACTGGGCAATGGGCAATTTCATTTTGTCAAGGCTGCAATTAGGAGCCGTTTTCAGTGTAACATGAAAACAAACCTCCAAAAGCAGTTGTCAGTACTGTTGCTGTTTGCAAAAGCTATAACATATTAATTCATTCTTGATCTGCTGCAACACAGCCTTGCCTGTGGGTCATCAGAAACATAAACATTGTCAACTCACTACTTGAAGGTATGTGCTACAGAATGACTATATTTAATACAGAATATGATCCCATGGTTATATAAAACATGTTGTGTACAAAATGGCCCTTGCCAATAGCTACTGTCTAGTGACCTGTTGCCAATTAACCTATTTAGTTGCAAAATGTTTTTCCAGCTCTTCATACCACATATTTTTTCAGCTTTTAGTTTCCCCAGTCCCAACTTTTTTTTTTAGATCTGCTGCTGCCAACAATTCAAAAACTACCTTATATTTTCTTAAAATTGTACATTTTCTCAGTTCAAACATTTGTTACGTTTTCTGTTAAAAGGGGTTTATGAGATTTGCAATTTTACATCATCCCAACTGTTTTTTGGGAGTAGTATAAGATAATCTACACTGGTACATCAGAAATGGAAACATACGGGATAATGAACTCCTGAACATTGTTGATGACCTGCTTTCCCACCATGATGATGAAGAGCTGTTCAGCCAGTTCAATGAGACAACCTCCGGGACCACACTGCAATATGAAGACACTCAGATCATAGAGATCAAAAACCAATATCAAGATCTCTTTGCAACATTTGTTTTGAAATTATAGATTATAAAAATGTAGAAGGAGAGACTCACATCTTCATTTCTCATCCCAAACAAGGTCCCATAGTTGGTTGGGTAACCCACAAATCTACCCATAGAGAAAAGTAAGACACAGTTAAAGTCTTGTGGACCACAAAATCATTTCTGTGCATCTGACTGACCCATGACTCACCGTCCTTTAAAGAAAGCTACATAGAAGGGAGACGAGTAGAAGTTCACAAACTGGAAGATGAACACCTTGAAGATGAAGGCATTGTCATACTGCGTTTGTGTTCTGTGCATCTCTGCCACAAAGAAGAGACTGCATTAACGGACTAGCCTGTTAGCATGTCACTATTATGTCATTATTTATGCATCTGTTCAGTGGACCATTATGATGCTGCTATAAATGGCAACTACGGGATGCATCTGTAATACACTACTAGAACGATGTCAAAAACACAAAGATCTATGCTAGTTACTATGTGGTGAAGTGTTACACGCACTCTTCCACTCTGCCACATCTTTCTGTTTGCCCCACTAAGAGATTATTTTACCCCAGAGCTCAAATCTAATTCAACACATCACCTGCTCTTCTTCAGAGTCCCAGGTTTTAGTTAGTGTGGGTATGGTGAAAAGCTGATATCAATACACAATGTTGAAGTTTGAAGTGTTGAGAGTAGTATTGATTCTTACCCCATTTAGTGAGCTGCTCAGCTAATGCAGTGTAGACCCGGCCCATCAACAGGATGAGACCTAGATTCACAATACTGCTGGAGATGTTGGCTATGGTCCCTGCCTGAGGAGGAGATCACTTAAGTGAAGGCACAGTTTGCATATTCAGAGGAGCTGTTAAAGGAGCCGATGTACATATCTATATTTTTGTTGTATAAAAGCTGTTAAAGGGAATGATGTAAATTTATTTTAGCTGTTGGAATAATCCAGACATCTGCTGTAGATCCCTGTTGTAGCTCTGATATACCTCTGTACGCAGAACAGGGCTCCCAGTGCGGAACATTATCACGCTGATGATACCGCGGCACATGACCACCGTCACCAGGAAGATCATCACTACACATAGCTGAGGGGGAAGACAGGTACAGGTTAAAAAGCAGAGAAATAATGTATGCTGAACCTTAGAACTACAGCATTCCTGAAGCTTTAAAAAATAATAAATAGTGGATAAACTTTAATCTTAATCACTCTTTTTGATTTGTTTTTCATATTATCAGGCTATTCACTGATCTTTGTCTTTACACACTGTGTGTGCTGGTTCAATGGCAGCATTTCAATTTCCACCTCCATCATCAGGCTGTAAGAAAACTGATACCCATATTCCTGTCCAAGAACAAGTTAATCCTGAGACTGAGCATACAGTGTATGGCTGAGTTTATCAGGTCAAATCTGGCCCTTTGGGCAAATGACCTGGATTCATTATTAGAGAGGTTTCAGTTACTACTGCAGGATTCAACAGAATAGCACACAGGTGTAAACCCCACCTCTCTTTCTAATCACAAAGACAAAACCTCAGAAGACACTGAGATGAGATTTTACCCCTGAAACCAAGTATAATGAGACATATAAAGCACACAGAAAACAAGTGACATAATAAGCACAATATTCAAACTACGTGGACTTCATCAGATTAGAAGCTGATGACATTGTGCTGTATAGCCAATCAGACTCATAAACAACAGCTGAAACCAGGAAAACAATATGTTGATCTATTGTATCAATAAAAAAGAAACACAAAGAAAGAATGCTCTATTAACTCACATACTATCACATATTCAGCACAAAAACAGCTCAAAATGCTTTTAAACACGGTCTCACCATCATAATGATGACCATAGAGCCCGTGAACATACGGGACAGCCTGGTCTTTTCTGGAAAGTAGGGCTCTTTGACCCCAGTTACTGGGTTTTCCTCCATTGTTGGAGCCATGGCTGCAAACTCTGGCCGAGGACGCTCCTGAGGGAACACAGTGATGACGTCAGCATGAAAAGACACAGTCTTCGCTGGTTTGCAGAGAACAGTTCAGCTGCAGATCCAGACACCAGCAGTGAGGTGCTAAACTTCATTCACTTACCGTGATGTTTATTGTCTTGTCTGTGGCGCTTGTCACCAGTTGGAGTGTTAACTTCATGTGTGTTTTCATGTGTTAGTTTTTGTAGGTAATATATATTTCAAGAAGTTCATGTATTAAGGTTATACATAAACAGGGTGTGCTGGACTAACAGTTTTGATACTTAAAATCATCTGCACTTTACATACAATTTAACATGCTTCAAGAAAAATATTTTGTATTTTGGGTTAGACCTTTAGATGTACATTTTGCTTTAACAGTATATGAATTCCTGTGTGGAAGAATTCTGTGCAGCAATATTGCTAAATCTTAGTAATTGAAGCTTGTATGACACATCACACCTCACATCTAGAGATCCAAAAGAAAGTGATGGACCCCATGTTTAGATGTCAATGTGACCATGGGCTTGTAAGCCACTGTTTTTGGACTGTTTACCATAAATTGGTGTTTTATGAAAATATGAGGTTTATATGGCTGTATTCATACTGCATCTAGACAGTAAAGAGGGATTATGATACCTCTTCTTCATGAAAGTCCATGCAGTCCCAGTGATGGGCCAGAGTGGCCATCTTTCGCTTCCAATACTCCAAAAAAGTCACAGCCCAGAAGGACATGAACACACTGAAGAGGACTGTACCTGGGTGGTCAAATAAGTAGCCCAACTGCAATATCAAAAGATACAGTTTAGTATAGCAGCTTAATCAGTTAATCAGTTAATTATATTTACATTATGATTCTGAAATGCGTTAAAAGTTCAGTACCTTAGCCATGGTGCAGATTTCAGACATGTTCCAGGCTTTACATGTATTACAAAGAGGACACATCAGATAACTGGCTCCGCTGGTACAGATTTCCATACTGTTGACAAACACACAGACAAGCATAGGTTGCAACTGGTGTTACTTAAAGTTATTTCTGTTAAAACTAGGGGATTGTGTGAATTTACTGTAATGGAGTTTACATACACACAAAACCAGGTTATATCGAAATCAGCATGAGTTAGGAAAACAGATAAAAGGTGTCAGAACCAGTGTCCTAGTTTGTGCCCAGGAAATAAAGCTACTACACTTTAGCTTATTAGATTTGTGAAACCACAACAATGCTGTATAGATAAAACTAAGGCTTGCTGTGAGAAATGCATTTCCCCTACTTTTGTAATGGGGAGATTATTTTGCACTAATTGTCCATTATCACATAAGATAGCTGCAGGAGGCTATGTTCCATCCATTCTCCACAAATCAATGGCTTTAATCTACACTGTCAACTGATGAACCTCATGAGTCATGAGAATCATGATTGTTTTCTTTTGTAAGATACATTGTCCCTAAGCAACCTTGGTAATTTATAGTGGGATGAAGCTTCTGCCACTAAGACACCTAAAAGGATGCCAAAGAAACTGATTAACACAAAACAGCTGATGAGACTATATTACTGTAGGGTATACACACTGTGGAGAAGTGATTCCACAGTGCTGAATGTGTAGACCAGAATCTCACTGTATTTATACATAAATAAATGCGGATGGTATAATTATAGGGGCTGTTTTTACACAGAGCAGACTGTGCTTTTAAATATCTGCATGTCTCATTGTGGAATTGTGGCAGAAGGAAATTAACAATTCCTTTAAAGAATAACTTTTGAGGAATACACTTTCTCTCAGTGTGATTAGCAGATTCATCCTAATCACATTTGTGTGCATTACTCACAGAGCTGAATGACTTTAGTGCCGGATGCCAGATGTAAGCATATGTTTTGGCATCAGCTTCTGTGCAGACACAATAATACCCAGCTACTAGGCCATGTGACGAAATGTCAGATATAATATAGGGCATACCTAAAGGTTACTAGCATCAGACACCTTTACCTGCTGTCAAACCAAGTAAGACTGAAGTAGCAGAACCATGTGTCTGGACTCACGCTGGTGTGTTGGTTCCCATGGACATGACTCCAGACACAAAGACCACGGTTCCAACCACAGCTGCTGGCAGCAGCCAGGCTGTGTAGAAGCCTGCAGAGACATAAAGCTCCATTATATGCAGTAACTGGCATGTCCGTGTTGAACAAGTCATACTGATGTCACAGAAGACATACCTTATGCTGACAATGAGTTTTGTCATCTCAGACCTGCCTCTGCATTATCTGTTGACATACTCTGATGCTGTATGCTCAGACATAAAAGCTTTATTTCTCATGTCAGTATTACTGACATTTATTTATCATGTAAAACATGCCGGGTGTTTAGAAACCTGAAGCCTGGTGCCACAATAATATTTTTCCAAACTAGAACGATACACTGAGGGATCATAAGTGACTTGCAAATTTTTTTAAAATACTTTATTTGTCTATTTCGACTACCTTGATGCAATTTGTTTAAAATGTCCTTCTGTGTTCATGAAATAGTTTTTACTTTATCTGACAAACCAGCTGTTGGGCCATCCAGACCTCAAATTACCTGTGAAAGGTAATTTGCCTTATAACCACATATAATTGCTATTTAATTTGCCTTTATCAACTGCTGTACATACAGTATCTGGGATGTGAACAGTGTTTCAGAGCTCTGCACCAGGCTACAGGTGAACTCCATTCAACTTCTGCTTCTGTCATTGAAAATTAAGGTGTCACAGTAAACTTTAAGAATACTAATAAACTAAATTATTTATTTTATATTTGAACATAATTTGTATGAGGTTTGACATGTGAGTCAAGTTCAGACATCAGAATATGGAATTTTCATCTACCTAGCCAAGCAAAGTAGAATGCAATTTTCTCTCCGAAGTACTCTCTGATATGGTCCAGTGGCTGGTACTTGTACCATTTCCGCCACCGGGCCCAGTAGTGGTAAAGAATCTGCCTTTGATTTATCTCATCTGGACTGATCTCATAACTTGGAAGCTGAAAAGGACCCTGTGGAAAAAATAACAACATGATGCCGATTACAAAGTAAAAACAACAGGTTTCTCATAGTATTAGGTAGCGGATAAGTCATATCTGACCTCATGCAGGGGGAAAGCAGCAGTGTACGCCCCTTCATTTACCAGTCTGTCCACGCCAACTTCAGCTCTCTTTCTTTTGCCATAAACCGTCCTGGCAAGAATCTCATACACCTGAAAAAAAGCACAGACTCTCAGTCCACAGAAAACAGAAACACTGAAGACATCCAGTTTCCTGCAGAAGAAGTCTTATAACTTACAACGCGGTGCCTCTGTGTATTAGTGAAGTAGGTTTCATGGTTGTCACAGTCCAGGAATCTGGAAGAGTTGATTACACTTTGTATACTGCAGTACAACACAAGGTAATGTGCTGCAAATCAACCAAAGTTAGCTCACCTGTTCATCTTTGACTTGCGAAAGGCACATGTGTAATAATCTAGTGGCCTGTTTGGCACCGACTCTGTCATTATGTTAGGTATGCATAGTTTTCTCAGTACCCGAGCAGATGTGTTTAAGTCCAGATGTGGTTGTGCCTAGAAGTCAAACAGAAATTGACTGATTATTAAGAACATTTTATTTATTAAAGTTATTATCCTTTAATTTAATTTGGTGACACCTGAGGTTATTGGTGGTAATTAAGTGTCATTTTTTTTGTATTTAATGCCCAGTCATTTTCAAAATGTGTATTGAGGACAAGAAACAGCAAACTTATCTAGACTACATGCATCTGGTTGCAGCACAGCAAAACAAAACATAGGCTAAAAGGATTCACTATATATTAAGAAATATAGGACAAACTCACATTTTACTCTTAGGATGACATTAAAAGAACACCAAAGTGATTTTACTTTATCAGGGGGAATATACACACAATGTACACATTAATATATGTACCTGATTCTAGGGCATGTCACCCAATGTTTGTTGAAACAAGTCACTCAAAAACAAACAAACAAAAAACAACAACATGACAAACCAACTTGTTTGTGTCAACCATGATAGTGGTAGAACGGATTACCAAGGGTGTCATTAATATACATTATCTGTGTGAATTAATAAACAAAATTTTATTGTTGTTGCGCGAAAATGGTTACGATTATTATGATTCATTTCAAAAATGGGATCTAATCTAATGAAAATGGTAACTTAGACATATATTAAAAACAGCTGTGTCACCTGCAAAGGCGCTCTTAGACAGAGTTCCTCAGCATAATACACCAACACATCCCAGGGAGCACTAAGTTTCAGAAAATGTATTGTTTTCTTTTCATTTGCTGTTTCCTCCTAAAGGTTAGAAAGGTAAAAAGTTGTTACTTAATAGGTCAGCAAAAAACAATGTCATTTAGATGAATTACAGTATCTTAAATCTGATCTAAAGCACCTTTTCCATGAGTAGTCCAGTATTCTCCAGATTCTGAACAAACTTCTCCCTCCACTGTGCCAACTGTGCCTTTCTACGTTCAGACCTGCTGTTCTCTTTAGAGGGCACGACTTCCCCGTCCTTACCGGTCACCGCAGCCTGTTCCTTCCCTCGCCGTTTCCTCCGTGAGCGAACCTCCCACACCAGTACAAAGTCTAAACCCAGATCAACCAGAGTCTATTAACTATGATGCAGGAATGACATACAACAGTGAGCTGGTGGCAGTCAATACAGTGTGCACTGCTCATGCTGCCTACCGATTTTAGTTCTCCCATCTCTGAAGTAATTCCCAAGCTGTGGAACTGACTGCTTACTTCTTGTGTCACACTGACCATAAATGGAATCGTCACCATCCATATCTTCCTCAGCAGCTGCTGATGAAAGCTGAAAGCATCCACACATTTTAGTTATCAAAATTTGTAAAATCAAGTGAGATTAACAACAGAGCTGCCTTACCCACTTTCATGCTTCTAAACACTTTGCTTTGTATGTGGATGCTTAATTCTCTTTTGATGAGGTTTAAACATTAAACCCTGTCATTACAATGCATCATAAAATCCTCCACTTTGCAAAAATAAGGTCCAAGCGATGAGAGAGACAATGATCGCTGAGCTTTTTGCAGTGTGACTCAGAACAATCTTTAAGTGCAGCAAAGACGTGTTTTGTCTCACCACAAAACATTTTTATATACATTTCATAGCCCTGGTATGACACATCAAGGATAAACCCCTGCTAGATCCACTGCAAGAGCTCTGAGAAGTTAGTGAAGTGTGAAGGGATGAGGCAAAGAAACAGAGTAATTAATGGCTGCTCTGTGAATGAATGTGCAATTTTACAATTGTAGGTGTTTACTGTATAGAAGGAGAGATTAAAATAGTGCTTACATATCTTGGTGGGATAAAGACCCCATTCTGCAGACTCCCATAGCTGTCTGTGATTTGTGCTTCACTCCCACAGTCCAGATCCAGGAGGACCTCTCTGTCTCCTTTCAGCCGCTCTGAGCCCTTCTTCAACATAATGGATGACAAAAGGTCCTGTGACTGAACACATACCCGTCCAGTGAGCAGTCACAGTCATATAACATTTTACAGCAAAAGAATATGTGCTCATCGCTATAGGATTTCACAGATAATAACACCAAATATGCAGTAAAGCAGACTGAAAAGGGAACAAATGATGCATACTGTACCTTTGCTATAGTGGAAATGAGGCTGCTGAGGTCTGGAACTGCAGCAATCTGTGCTTCCCTTGTCCTCTCCCTCCCTTATTTCTCTGCTTCTGTCTGGCTGCTGTGTTCCATCGCTAGATAGCTGTGCAATACCGTAATGTACCTAGCATGCAGGCAGCAGCTGCCGGCATGAATGGAAATGTACATCAGGACATGCAGTGCCGCACACATCCCTATCTCATAAATATTGTAATAGTCAGTCAGGAGAAAAAACATGGGAATGAAGTCCGAGCTCTTTATAACACACTCATTATGCAACATTTAACACATGAGGGAAAATCTCTTTTTAGCTGTTAATGGACATTTTCTCTGCCACAAAAGCCGTCATTTGTTTGATTTAACTGGTTTTGAAATGTACACACAGTTAAATTATTAATACTAGAGAATCTCCACCCTCTAAGCTTTATTTTCCTGATGTTCCAGATATCATCACAAATGTGATGTAAAAACGCTGTTTTCCATCACATCCATCACGTCTTCTACTCTGACAGCTTTCACATCCATCAGCATCATAGGCGACATAATTTGTTTTCAGCGGGCTGCAAAAGCAGGAAAGTGCAGGGAGTGAGGTATTAAAAGAATGAAAAATGTAAAGTAGGAAGGAAAAGCAGAGCATGTGTCAAGTATTAGTAATATTTATTGGGCAGAAATACCGCACTCCAGTACTGTCTAGATAATTAAATATGGTGCTGCAGCAAACACCAATTATGGCAGCATTTTTCCCAGTATTTACTGTACATTACAACTGAACCTTTTACAGAGGTGTTCTCAGTCAAGTGTTTGAACTGAGATTCTAAGTAGACTTTGAGAAAAGGAAATAATAAACACAGTGACTTATATTAAGTGAAACCTTGGATCTTGTGTTCAAATGATCTTTTACTCTACTGCTTTGACTTCAACTACATAAAAATCTCAGATGAACTAGGTACGAGGCTTCATACTCCATGTAACTACTTTTGGACTGCTTTTATTGTGGTTTCCTGGTAGAAGTGATGTATTTAATAATGCAATATTATATTGAGATGATGTGAACAGCAGCACAGGAGGGAGGGGCAACTTGTTTTTGAGATGTTGCTCCTCCTTTTGAGTCACAGCTATTTTTTTTTCCCATCAGCGCTAAATGATATATGTGAAACACAATTTAGAGTGGCATCACACTGTGCTTTGCCACTCTTGGGGAGGTTGCAGCCACTTCACTTTCTTTCTACACTGTCAACTGACAGTCTGCTTATGCCTCCTGCTGTTTTGTCCTCTTCTCAAATTTCCATTCCTATAGGGAGACAATGAGCCTTTACTAACTCCCTGTCTTTGTCTTTCTCGTGCTCTAACTCTCTATTATCTATCAACTAACACTGCAGCTGTGCAAAATAGGGAACCAAAAACACTGCTCTGTAATGTTCTTTGATTCAGTTTTGCATTATTATGTGTGGAGAAAACAATACAGACAGGCAGTGCAGTTAGTGGATCATTGGAACCATGGTAACCATGGCACAGCATACGCAAGGTGGCATTATTATTCGACTAAAAATAATAAATTATCTTGGTGTGTAAGCTGTTGCCTTAGCAACTACAAAATGATCATCAAAAATACCAGAGGCTACAAACATTACCTGCTCTATGTTGTGCATGTCTTTTTTTTCCCCCGCTGTGAACTCACATAACACCTTTAGTCATAATGGCTATAAAGTTAACTTTATGTTCAACCCCAGAGAAGACAGATTGCTTTGCTGCAATTACAAAAATAAATGGGGCGTAGATCAAAAAAGAAATGAATTTAAACTTTTCCATATTGCAAAATATAACGTGAATCGCTGGGTTTAAAGGATAGTCTCAAAATCGTATGTCCATAAGCCCTTAAACAAGGCACTTACTGCTGTGAAGGCTGTGGATTAGCTTCCCTGTGATGAACAGCTGTAGAATGTACAAGTTCTGCAACAGGTATATTTCAAGGTTTTACAACCCCTGATACAACCTCAAGGCTGTAATTGTGGTTCTGGAAAAAAAAAAAAAGCAGAGTTACATTTCAAAACATGGCTGTAGGTATTTGTTCTTATTTGGCTACAAAAGCACTGATAAAGTCAGTCACTGTGGTGTCAAAGCCGGCTCCTGATTCATCCTGGAGGTGCTGGATGGAACAAAGATCATCACATTTTTATTAATATATTCTATCAACTAATAAGAAGTCTCCAAAAATGGTAGGTTTGTGAGTTAATACCTACATGATACCATATATACACACAGTAGCTACACACCCTAAAGGAGTTACTACAGAGAAGAAACTACATATACGACCTCTACTGGTGACTGGAGTGAATCACAGCATTATCTTATACTATGTCACTAAAAATATCTATACTGTAATGAACATGAAATATGCAGCAATATGTACATAAAAAAGAATTTTAAAATGATAATAAAAATAATGATTCCTCATTCTTCTAGAAGAAATGGTTTCAAAAGCCAGAGCATGAGGAGTTTCAGCTTCCAAACAGTCCAAGCTAGAAAGTGTTCAGTCAGGAATTTTCATGAGCAAAACTTCCACAAACCACACATTCAGTATGATTTTGTTTGGATTGTTGTTTCCCGACAGCCATCATTTTGGATTTCAGCAAAAAGCACAGCGTGCAAATGAGACACATTTTTTTCACTAACTACATACAGTGACCCACTGCTTCTCTCTTACCTGTGAGTCTTCTGTCCCTGCTCTAACACGACTTATGTCCTTGTCTTTATATTTTCAATACACAGCATTTTATTGGTTTAACCTATAACAGAAACGCAGATGTTAAAAGTACTGATAGGTGTACATTTAGCACATGTACTACAACCACAAGTCATGGGTTCATTTCAATTTATTCAGTTATGCTGTCCAATCACAATGGTTTATTTATACATTCATTAGCATTGTGAACAATATAAAATATTCTGGACATGCACAACTTCGTGCATGAGTTTTCAGTATGTCATATTTGATTAGTTCTCTATTTACAACCGCATAAAAGTACTTAACATAATACAAATATTACATGCAGTATGCATTTGTGAACAAAATTAAAAAGCGCCTTTTTCACAATGTATCATTTCAAAATCATCTGTCATTGGCCAGCAATGTCCCACTCCTCAAAAACACTGCTCAAAATGACTTTTCTTTATATATACTTCATAGGCCACTTCACAGG
>OMLM01018683.1:0-21740 GCA_900302695.1 Helostoma temminkii | reverse complement strand
TGCAGACTGTGTGAACCTTGTGTGTACTACTGAACAGACGTATAACATCCTTCACACTCTTCCTGCATCTCTGAAAATTATGAAATTAATGCAATATTATAAGTAGTAAATATGTTAACCAAATATACGGTGAGTGCACTATCCAAGACTCTCACCCCTTTAGAGACGGACTGGCAGAGTAGCTGCATCCAGTCAGCCATGTCTTGCTCATTGTTGGCGCTGAGCTCCAGTGGGGGGCGCTCTGTTAGGATAACTTGGAAGGCATGGGGACGCTCTGTGCTGTTTGAACGGCGGCAGCCTCCGCAGTGCTCTCCTCTGAAAATATATCAGTAAACATCAATTTATTGAAGTAGTGGTATTCATTGCCTTTGAAAGGTAAAAGCCTCCACAGATTAATAATCTATGGTCTAACAGGACTTTTTAAAAGTCCTGTTAGACCATTTATTATTTACCGATGTAAAAAATAAAAATAATGACTAAAATAAATTTAGTTGCTTCAGTTTCATGGTTCTGGTGTGCATTTACCTCACAGTGACACAGTAATGACTTACTGGGGCACCTGAATCGAACAAGGCCAAGTGACCAGTGATTTTCATGCCAAAACAAGTCCAAAGGCCCTTTTCAGCCAGCTTACCCCATCGTTACTGACATCAGAGGTGTCACATCTGTTCTTTCTGCATACAGGTACAGAATTCCACTGCTACTAGAAACAGAAAAAGAGATGATATTTATATTTACTTAAACAGAAGCCTGACATTAAATTACATAAACATGTAATAGAAAACACAGATCTCTAATGACGCCAAATTCAGACAGTAATTTTAAACCGTGATAAGACCTATAGCTTCTTTCACACATGCACTGGACTCAGGACTTTTTCCGGCCTTTACTTGGGTGAGTAAGGTGCATGTGCGAATGAAATCACTGGCGTCAGCCCACACATCACACAGACTTTCTCCTGCCAGCCTCCTAGTGCAAAGTCAGCATAATGTTTGTGTGAACCTGGGTGTGAACACAGCCGGTAATTCTCAGGGTGATCACAGCGAGTGTGTGGGCGTTCCCTGTTAGTAGATCTGCTCAGCACAACATTGTTAAATAGAGTAAATATTTATCAGCTTTCTGTTGTTGTGTCACATGTGTCTTGTTCATGAAACGGAGGTTATAAACATTACACATGGTTTCTAATCATGTGATTGGCTCTGCTTTGATGCTGTAAACAAAAAACAGCTGATTTCCGTGGTGAACTTTTTGTGTCACACCGTCCCTCCTACATTCTCTACACAGAGACCCCCCTCACTGAAATGTGAACGCATTTCCAACAGAGTATGTCCAAGTGGGTGCTGTATGTTCTTCAATCTTCCTATATTTTTAATAGTGTCAAGATGTTGAGATGTATAATATTTAGTATAGACGCAATGAATGTATATGTACAGGAACATATTGATACTGAAATAAAGAAGAACTGGTGTTTGTGACCTACCTGAGGACAAGGTAGCAGCTTTTCCACAGCTCTTTCCCCAGGTAGGTGGTTCCAGCTCGGTACTGCACAGACCCTTCTTTGGTGCTGGTAGCTATTCCAGAGTTAGGTGGGCCACCCTGGGGTGATAAAGTTATGTCCATAGGATCTTCCCAGTGGACCAGCGAATACAGCTTGACAGACACTTCATACACCTGGAAAAACAAACACATTGGTTTGAAAAGTCCTCTAAAATTTGACATAAGTAAGGCAGAGGAATATTTGGGGACAAAAAAAACAAAAAAAAAGGACAGTGTGTTGCAAACCCCTAAAGTAGTGCATAGAACACTAAATGGGGAAGTTACACAAAGTCAGTATCCATTCACATGCTTGGCAGATTAGAAACTAGTTATTAAGCAGTTTACATCTTGCATAATATACATTACTGCTTAACATTTTCAGTTTTTAACAGTTTTTAAAATGACTGAATGTTGTGTTCTTTTCTGCCTTTTTGAAATGACAATGACTCCAATACTTTAAGTGAATTAAGAGTTTACACAATGTTTACCATTTAACATAATTAAACATAATATAGATTTTTGTTGAGTCACAGTCAAAATGCAGTATTATAAGAGATTACAAAAGTTGCTGTTACTAGAGTCTCTAGTAGAGAGGATGGTTAAAGCAGTCTGAAAAACAATGTATGTATATTCACTGCTCAAAAAAATAAAGGGAACACTTAAACAACGCATCCTAGATCTCGATGAATGAAATCTTCCAGTTGAAAATCTTCTTACATAGTGGAATGCATTGAGAACAAAATAACATAAGAATGATCAATGGAAATCAAAATCATTATCCCATGGAGGTCTGTATTCAGAATCTTGTGGAAATTCCTCAAGACAATTTAAAATGAGGCTCAGTAGTGTGTGTGGCCTCCAAGTGTCTGTATGCACTGCCTACAACGTCTGGGCATGCTCCTGATGAGACGATGGATGTTCTCCTGTGGGATCTCCTCCCAGACCTGGATCAGGGCATCAGTCAACTCCTGGACAGTCTGTGGTGCAACGTGGCATCAATGGATGGAATGAGACATGATGTCGCAGAGGTGTTCGATTGGATTCAGGTCTGAGGAACAGGCAGGCCAGTCCATGGCATCAATGCCTTCCTCATACAGGATCTGCTCACACACTCCAGCCACATGAGGCCTAACATTGTCATGAATCAGAAGGAACCCAGGGCCCACTGCACCAGCATTTGGTTTTACAATGGGTCTGAGGATCTCATCCCGGTACCTCTGGCTAGCACATAGAGGTCTGTGCAGCCAACTGAGCAACTTCTGTGGGTTGCAGACACCGCCTCATTCTACCTCTAGTGGTGAGGGCGCTGGCAAAATGCAAAATTGACCAAAATCAGCCAGAAAGGATGAGGACAGGGAAATGGTCTGTGGCCACCACCTGCAGAACCATTCCTTTATAGGGGTTGTCTTGCTAATTGCCTGTAATTTCCACCTGTTGTCTGTTCCATTTGCACAAAGGCAGACAAAATTAATTCACAATCAGTGTTGCTTCATTACTGGACAGGTTGATCTCCCAGGAATGGAATGATTATGTGTTCCCTTTATTTTTTTGAGCAGTGTATATAGTTAAATATGATACAAGTTAACATTTCTTTACCTCACAGTGAGACTCTTGGGAAACAAACTTAGTAAGAGCCAGTTTTTCCATGGTGGCATCGGTCAGAACAGAAGGGTAAGGAGGCTCACGGCAACCATTCACCATGGCTGACTTGAGAATAGATAGAAACCATCTGTATTAAAGAAGAAGGATGGATTAGATGAGGACAAATGATACAACAAGGATGGGGCATGTCATGTCTCCTGACAAGACAGTCCTGTGCTAAAAACTGTAGAGAAATACTAATCTACCATTCATTGTTGTAAACAGCTAAATTCATGGTTGAATCTACATGGTACACATTCTAATACTGATCTAGCAGAAGAAAAACTCTCACCTTCTGCTGACTGCAGCACAGCAGAGGAGAGGCGCCAGGAGAAGAAACCGGCACTGGGTGTATTTAGTCAACCAGGTACAGACATATTTGGGGACTTTTACGCATAGCTTAATGTTTTAGAATCATGATTAAACACAGAAATGTATTGCCAGGTACATTAAAGTGTGTAGGGGAATACAGAGCTAAGAACACAAAGATGATTTATAGGTCAAATTTTACAAGTACGAGTATGAGTACATAAGGGCGGTATCAGATCCGATACCCAATACTGGTATCGGGACATCTCTAATTCCTATAGCAGAATAATGCGTCACATTAAGTATTATGTCTGCCTTAAAAAACAAAAGTTGCAGATATAGGGGTACACTCACAAAGTCAGGGAGGCATCAGCTGTGTCCAATAGAAATTTTCTTCGTCTGTTAGTGCAGACCACTGTCACTGTTTGCTGATCAAGGCCCACCTCAAGGAAGACAACATTTAAGTTGATTTATTAGATGCAAAACTAACATTGTGCTCGATCAATGCAACTCTCAAATCATTTGTGAGTCTACAATAAGTCATGAATATTGTGTTAACTGATGGATCAAAATGAGGGCTTTGTTATTACAGTTGGTTAAATGCACAAAAAACATACAACTCTATTAACTGTTAGATGTTTGTACAGATGTTTATATAACCCTTTTGATAACATGAAAAGGAGGACAACATTAAAACTATATTCATATTTTCAGCACATTGATGCATGGACAATTGGCAGAAAACGTAAGGCAGGACACTTACTGAAAGGTAGTCAAGCTCATTGTAAGACACAGCATCTTCCACTGTGTATGGTTTCTCTTCTGCACCTGGAGAAAAACAAATCAATTGACTTCTTGTCTATCAATGCCTAACCTTAGATTTGTGCCTCCATCCTGGAACATTGTGTGGATCTTACAGGACTAATGTAGTACAACTTTAAAACCTGGCTTAACCCTGATCATTAAATCAAAAACAATGTACTGACACTCCCATTTTAATATGCCCCCCATTACCAAAGTTAATGCATGCTGGCATTTAGCCACTTACCCTTCCTTAGAAGGTAGATGTAACAGTCAGTCAGCAGCAGGTAAAGAGGCTGCAGGTCCCCCTCCATATGGCCTGTACTCATCCTCACCATCTGAAACACAAAGATGTGTTAATAGTAATAGTGATACTAAATGGTAGTGTTAAAACATCCATAGTCGTCTATCTTAAACTGTTCTGTCCTCTAGTGTTTTGGTTATGTCAAGTGAAGAGCAAATTGCAAAATTTGAGTTGCAAAAACTAAACTAGAGGGCAAACTATACAGACCAATTCTATGTATAAAAAGTCCATCAACGGCTGTTGGTGTTCATTTATCAAAAACCAGTGAAATCATATTCACTCTATACACTTTATTCAACAACTATTTTTTTCTGCAGTGTGGTCGATTGTGTTAAAATATATTAAGACTACATTACAACAGCCTGAGTAGGAAAGGCAGAAAGGCATTTGCCAAGCTATGCCTTGCAACACTTCCACTGAGCAACAAGCTCTATTCCACTTTTGTTCCAAGAATTGAAAAAAAACAATGTGAAAATTAATAATATTTTTTAAAACAATCTTTTTTGTTCTGGCCTATTAAAAGACATTGACATGATTATACTTTTGTTGCCACTGTTACTTTTACTAATATACGTGGCATTGACATTATTTTTACAAAGAATGTAACTACTTTTAAAATAAATCCAAGAATAATGAATTTCTTCTTCACCTTGAAGAGCTGCTCCTCATTTTCTCTGAAGACATGGATCATGAGAAGAAGCAAATGATTGTTGTCCACTCTGAAATGTCAGAAGATGAAAAACATGAGGCACAAAACAACAACACAAGAAACAAATTACTTTTTAGAAACCTCATACTTAAACTCTGCAGGGTGAGAACTTTCTAAGGGGCTATGTTTGTCCTCTTGTTGTTGATCTGCTTCCTCTGTAAATGTATCCTTGACTGTTTTGTCTCCTTGTACGTTTTCCACCTCCTTCTTCATGTTGGGCTCCTGTCCTGCTGCCGCTTTTGCCTCTCCTTCATCTTTAAGGCCACTTGAAAGAGTCTGCGACTGGCTATGCCCTGTAGAGTCATAGTGGCCACCACCTGTGGAAGAAGAGCCTGGACTGTTGGGGGTAACGCAGCATAAGTCTGTAGTTGCTGGAGAGGCCTGCAGGTTGAGGCCTGTGGCCAGAGGGAGGCAAGGCGTGTCTCCCTGGGCTGGGTCAGGTGGCTTGCCCCCTGAGTCCTCCCGAAAGGGCTGCTGTTCAGGGGGCTCTGGGTCCTGGTTACAGCCTTCACAATTTTTCTCCTCCTCTGGGTGCTTCCAGGCCTCCCCCCTGTCCAAAGCCCCATTGAGCTTGTCCACAACATCACAGAGTGGTTGACCAACACTGTCCATGGAGGTGTCTGTCATCTCTGGCAGCCGCAGCAGGCCTTCTACCCCATCCTCATCTCCTTCCTCCACAACCCCTGATCCCATCCTGCTTCTTCTCAACTCCCCCTCACCATCCAGCTGATTTACGGTGCAGTTTAAAGGATCCACATCTTCAGAGCCCATGAGGATGTTGTCTATTTCCATGTGCTCAGAAGACACAGAGTTATGAATGCTACTGCTGGAATCTGTGGAACCTTTGCCCCGTCGCCTCTTGACTGGTTTCTTTCTTCGAGCCATCCTGAAAGACCACAGTGATTAACTGTATTTCCTTCATTGTAAATAAAACAATGTAGATGGTATGTGAGCTTACTGCTGCACCTATAAATACTGTACCTGATGACCTCTAGCTCATTACTAGTACTCTCTGTGTCATCTCCATTTGTGGCGGTATTGTGGTGGCTGGCCACATGAACTGGCGTCACATCAGCAGAAGTGTTGGTGGTGTTGGTGTCAGAGTCCTCGTTGAAGGGGTTGTGTCTGGATGTGGGGCTGTGTGGAGTGAGATAGACTGCTCCCTTTACTTTAACAGTTCCAGTAGAAAGGACCACCGTGTCACTGATGACTGTTTGTGGATCAGAGCCACTGGATCGCGGGCAGCTGGCCTGGTCTGTCAGGTCACCCTCTACCATGAAAAGCCACATGGAGACACTGAGTTTATGCAAAAGCAGCAGTTGTCCACATTTAATTCTGTATAGTGAAGAAATACACTGGCTTTGTGGCACTGTCATCAGAAAGTTGTTTAAACAGTAACTTACAGCAAAGCTGTTTCTATTCATGCGCTTTCTGAAAGTGTTTTACCCGTTTTCATCAGCATTAAAAAAATCATCCTGAGAGACAATTTCACCAAAAGTCTGTGTATTCCTTCATCAGCACTGCACATAAATAAATGTTAGGGGCTGTTGTGTTCTTTGGATTTCTTTGGCAGGGTCAGAGAGGCACAAAACGCAATGCGTAAGACATCACATAGTTACACAGGCAATAGCTGTCTTTGCAGTGGCACAGGTCTAGGTCGAACATTACTACTGTGGTGTTTGAACAGCATGATTTACAAGATGTCACTTTTTATTTATTAAAAATAATCATGACTGGACTGACCAAACTATTTTGCTAGATGATGTTAGATCTATCATCTATCGATCTATTCTACTTTTATTAACAGTTAAGCCTTCATCAAATCTGCAAAAATGGACAAACTTCAGCCAAGTTAAAGACAAACTGATCCACTGCAAGTTAGAATGTAATGCTTACTGATCCAATAGCATCCATCATTAAAAGCATTAAAACACAGCACAGTGTTATAGCTTTGATTCAAGCAGAGAATATATGATAAACATTGACTACTTTGTTCAGAATTTCCTTTTACACTACAGTTGAGTTAAACCTAGGCTGGTGCCACACATCACATAGGAAGAGGACGTCACAAAAAAGACAAAACACAATACACCAGACAAGCAAATGCACACTGTACTGAAAACAGACTGGATAAAATCAGTACCAGTTACATCAGGCATGTATCTTGCTGTGGTAAATAATACAGCAGAGAGAGCACTAGGATCATTCCCAAGGTGAGTAACACATGCAAAATGTGACAGATAAAATTTCCACTCCCTGTTGAACCTAATTTATCATCAACTTGTAGTGAATAATGCCACTTTGTATTTGTGTTTAATCCCTCATTCTAAATTCACACACAAAATTACCATTAAAAGGCTTTACTAAAAACACTGCACTGTGCACTGGCACATTTCACAGCAATAATGTGTGGCAAAATATAGTTTTGTCATGTCAAACTACAAGTTTCTTGGGTATGTTTAAAAGAAACTTTAACTTCTCCAATAACGTTCAAGTTTGTTTGTACAAAATAACTTAATCTATTTAATGTTAATCAAATTTCATTTGCTACAAGATGTAACGTAAATTAAAATAAATCTATCATATAACATACACATTTAGATCCAAACCCACATGCCTTTCAAGTAAATCCATTCCCAAAAATGCCCCCAGATGAGCAATATTTTACATATTAACATATTTAAATGCTGGCTAGAGAATCCAGCATGCAATAACTATAAAGAGTGGGATAGTCATGCCAGATAGAAGCGAGGGAGAGAAGGAAGAATGGAGGGCAAGAAGGGGATGGCTTGACCAATGTCCCACCTTCCCAGTCTGCACTTGGCAATGACTGCAACACGGGGAAGATGTCACCGAAATCATAATCTAAAAAAAGGGATAACATTCAACATTAGAGAAATGGAGTGGAGACAGGGGAGAGAAGATTGAGATAAAGGCACAGAAACAGAAAAAAAAACATGACATATGGTATACAAAATAACTGAATTGATGGGGAAAAATAGACAAGTGGGAACTAAAACAGGGGAACTTGACTCAATACTTGTGGAGAGCAATGAGGAAAGCATTTACTGAGCACTGCAATCACCCAAATGAGAACATTCTGTAATCATCGGCTATTGCATGCCAAGTGATCCATTTGACAAAAGGCATTTTGGTATCATTGAGTCACGATACAACTTCTGCTTCAACATTCCATTAGCATGACAACGCCGTAAGTCTGTGCCAAACATGAGTGTGTACTTGTACTCTAACAGGAAGTACATCATAAACGCAAGAATGAAGGCTAGTACATAAATAGCTTTTCGGTAGGAAAAGGAAAATCTATGTACGTTCAGTCAATATGAACACAAAGTCAGACCGGTTAGTTTGTATGTGCCTCTTCTAAATATAGACAATTGCTGCTGATAAAATGAAGCAAATTGGGAGGGAATTATGCATAAATAGTCAATACAGTACAGCGGTTAGAGAACAACCTTACCTTCACTAGAGGGAGCTATGGCACTGTCATCCCACTCCAGGTTTGTGGACGTGAAGGAGTGCAGAGACAAGCTGTCTGAACTGGGGAGTCTTTCCTCAAAGTCCAGCAGGTTCTGGGGTTTGTAGTATTCTGGCATGTACGGGGCCACATCCAGATAGGGAACATCCTGTACCGGTGAGATACAACAGCAACATTACAGACATGTTACTCTGAATTTCTATTGATATTGGAATGTAAGAGTAAACTAACCAGCTCCAGGTCAAAGCGAATAAACTCCAGGCCAGACACCAGTGTGAGGAAGAGTGTGAGGTGGTCATGGCTGCAGACTAGGGCGTTCCTAGAACAGAAAGAAGAAGAAGAAGAAATCAGTTAACTTCACGTGAGTGATAGTTTCTTTTCACAAAACATGTGAATTAAAATGCTGCATAAAAATTACAGCAAGGTGCAAAAGTTTATACTTGCTGAATGTCAGAGGTTGAATCTTTCATTTCCACCAGTTAATCAAAACAACAGGATGACTTACTTGAAATAATACTTTTGCAACAATCCCTGGTTCTCCTGGAAGAGGCGCAGGTAGCTCTCTAAAGAACTCTCACTTAATGCCAGGTATAACCATGCACGACCTACACAGAAGAGAATAAGTTTCTCTTGAATATATCTCACTCAATGACGACAGATGTTTTACTAATAAAGTGCTATACACATCAGTGTGTTTGACTTGTAAGAAAGACGCCTCACTTCGACCAAGGTTGGTTGCTATATGCTGAAGCTCATCTATCTGGCGGACAGCTTCTTTCCTGGTAAAGTGAAGAACAAGGACCCAGTAGCCTGAAGAGATGTCCTGAAGCCTGCAAAGCCAAAATAAAAAAAAAAGGCTAATGAATAAACAGTCATGAACCCAAAATGAAGAGTGATGGTATCAGAAATAAGTTTACACACTTTAATAGTTATATACAGGGAAATATCAACATGATCAATATTTGTTGAATCTACTTGAGTCTAAACAATGTCACTACATGAACTATGTAGCCTTCTTGTTTTCTCTGTGCACATTACATTCGGTAAGCCTCTTACCCATACAGCAGAGCATGGTCAAGGTGTTCGCAGAGGCGCTGCAGGACCCGGTCGTGATTCCGAATAGCTGGAGTCTCATCTTCACAGGCTGCAAAGTAACTCTGCAACTGTAGAGAGACACCATTTCTCTCTATTTGACAAATCATCTCAAACATCAAGTATCTATACTCTGACCAGTGTGGCAGGACTCATGACCGACTGGCTTATAAAAAAATGGAACTCCATGTTATTATCTGCAGTAGAATACCTAAAAGCAGCTGTGGTTTAAAACTAATTATGCACTCTGCACAAATAGTGCATGGTGCAGTGTGCATGGTTATCTCTACCAGACCCTTATCCACAGCTGATCTGCCATTTTGGCATGTTGAACCTCTCTAAGAGGAAGTGAGTTTAAGTAAATCTGGCAGATCTATCAAGGACATTATTTTAATGCCAACAAGCCAAACAAGTTCTTTTTGGGCTATGATGAGTTGTTACGCAGATGTTGAAGCTGTTTCGTTTTTTTGTTACTTTGAATTTCAGTAACCTGAGTGTAAAACAGAACAATAACTACATGTATAGTACGAACAGACACAGTCCATTAAGGCTGTGTAACGTTCACACTAATGCAGACTAAACAATGTAGGAATTGTATCCCTTTTTAGATACAGTCCCCAAGGTTCAGAATAATGCGGCATAAAGCTGATCCTACATTACAACATACAAACCCAGTGAGGAATTTAAGGCCAAGCAGTGGAATGTTCCTGACCTAAATCCAACGGAGTATGTGGTTTTCTAATGTGATTTCAGTGCGTGGGCTCTCCTTGTGTTCCTACTTTACTGCTGAAGAAAAAGTAAGTGAAGTTAGCTGCAGCACAGTTCTGACAGAGCAAATGTAGGTAAGGTACCAGCTACTTGCTCATGTCTGTGGGTTGGGCCCTTCAGGCAAGTATTGTTGTTAGGTATTTCTACTTCCCTAATACTGAGAGTGGACATGCCTGTAATTAATGACCATACGTGCCATATTTTTCTTTGTTGTTTCCCCTAAAACCTAATGGCATATGGAACAAAACCAAAAAATGCCATAATCTTAGTGCTTCTGAATGCACTATAGAGTATGTATCTTACTTGAAGTGAACTTTTGGGTTTTTAGATACTAGCAGCCCATGTGGACGAAGCTAAATGTGTGTTATTGGAGTCCACCATCCTGCAGTGATCTGGAGATCTCTCTTAATCTTAGGCCAAATGCAAAGAACTGACACCACGGGGTATCACCAACCTTACTGTAAGTTGGATATTTGTACTCAAATGTACTGAATCAATGAAAGTCATTTTGTACCCTGTGACATCCTTAAGGCTGTTTCTTTGCTTTGTTTTTCTGAAATTAGTACCACACACTTCCTGATGAGGCATGCCATTTCAGCATTCAGCCCCTATTCTGTCATTACAATAAAAAAAGATAAAAAAGGTAAAAAAATATAAGACAAATGTGAATGAATAAAGTGGAGAAAGACACAGCACTCAGCTCGCTGTCTTGAACACATTGGGTCTCCGTAATGCAAAGCATGGAACTGATCGGACTCTTAATAAAAGTAAAAGACAGAGAAAAAGACATATGAGAAAGGCTACTAAAAATAAAACTTAAAATACAGATGGGACTGGAAAGACAGAACGTGCCAGAAGAGGAAACGAGAGTTGCAATGCAGTCTGTCAGGTTATGAGAAAGGTAGTTTCACAACACCAGACATAGTTACGCAAAACAACCTAAAATGCTTCATAACCTAAATGGAAATTAGGAGAAAGAATGTGTTGTTAATGTTGCACACGTGTGTTAGTGATATGTTTACAGGTGTGTTTGTGACACATGCCGCAGTGAGCAAACAGAGGCTTGGTTCCACTGTTGTTCAAAGACATTAAAACATGACAACACAGACGACAGCTGAAGCTGTAAAACATAAACACGTATTAATAAATGGTTGTGAATACGGTATGCCTTTAGTGAGGGTAAGGGCCTTTCATGACAGTGAATTGATGATGTCTCTCGACTTGAAAGTTGCCCTCTTTGGCAGACAAAAGATGACTCAACGTTAGCTAGCTGCAGTAATATTAGTTCGAGAAAATAGGTACGTGTGATAATATTTAATTGTGCTGATCAGTGCTTACCTTCTTGACAGACAGGGAGATGTTTTCCAATATGCGATCCTTTACTTTGAGTTGATCCATCACTGGTCTACTGGCAGCTTACAGCAGCTGTCAGCTGACTCCCGAAGCACAGCTCTTGTTTTGCTAATGCTAATGCTGCTCGCCTTTAGCTAGAGTTAGCAAACATTATCTTATGCTCGGAAACTGACTGGTGAAAGCAAACACTACGACAGTCACTTGTACAAGCTGAATTTGACTATAACGCTAATTCATAACATTTATAATAATGTTATTGCCAGGCAAGCAATGTGACATTCCAGCCTCCGTCACCGGATCCGGTTAGCCAAGAATTATTTGGCTAGCTTCGTATTGGCTGTAGTTAGCCAACGGACTCTTGAACGTTACTCATCCGGGAGAGGAGATGGGGCTACCGGTTGTCAACTTTAAGTCCAACCATGTATACGTTTTATCCGGCCTATAACCAGTTTCACCACTCTAGATGGCTGTCATCAAACAGTTTCAAATATATTTTAGTGAATTTGCCGGCACAGCTCATTAGTTACATTAAAGTAACGGTTACTTCTTGTGCTGCTAAACTAGCTAATAGCTAACTGCTCTGAGTGGAAACCTCCCACCAGCAGACTACACCACCAATAGCATCTTCACTAAGGCGTGGAAGCAATAAAAAAACAAAAACACAGTGGAACAACAAAACAATAAACAGTGGTGGGAAGTAGGCCAAGTAATTACATTTACTCAACTACTGTACCAAGGAATTTACTTTCAGTTTTCAGAAGTGACATTAGCACACAGCTCAATAAACAACAAACAAGCTGGAATAAATGTTACTGTAAATATAAAAGTACTTAGTATGAGGCTGTTTTTAGCGGGCATCAATCGACCGAGTTACTGATAAAAAAAAAAAAAAACAACAACAAAAAAACAATATGAAATGTGGTCTAGACTACATTTGTTCGACATGTGCCTAACCTTCTGCAGACATCTAAAATGTCAAGAAAATTATATATATTATATTATAAATTGTGCTTCTTCCATTAATCACCTCATGACCTCTCATAATAAGTTTTGTGACCTCTGTATGCATTAATCTTAATAATCCGATCATGTTAAGGACCATGTGATAATTTATCAGTTTTTACTTTGATTACACAAATCATTAATACATGTCTCACGGTGTACTTCTCTTTCTTCTTCCGTTTCTGAATAAAATGCTAGAACAAGCAGTCTTCAACCAAATTTCAACTTCTCTATCTTTGAATAACCCCACTGATGCCAACCAATCTGGGTTCAGTAGTGGTTATTCTAGAGAAACCACCCTCCTGACAGTGGTGGAATAAATTTTGTTGTGTATTGTCTTCACAAAGTCTGCTAAGAATCTGGGACTCACTATCGAGGACCAGCTAAGCTTTACTGACCACATCTCCTCCATCTCTCATGCACGTAGACGTGCACTGTAAAGCATCAGGAAGATCAGACTCTCTCTAAATATTCTACCCAGCTTCTTGTGCTCATCATCTATTGTTTTGACTTCTGTGGCGTCCTGCAAACCTCTCCATGTGACCCAAAGTGCAGAAGCATGTCTCATGTTTCATTAAACAAAAAAACACATCACACCACTGACTATAGCTCTGCACTGGCTTTTAGTTTTAGTTAAAGTGGTCAAATCAACAGTACCTTACAACTTGACCACCTTAACCCAGGAACACAGTCCCTCTCAGTCACTGCATACTGCCAACGAATAGCATTTGGTGGTGCACCACACAGAAAAGGATCCCAAGAAAAGCTATTCACGTCCCATGAACTACCTAACTCTGCTCACTCAGCAACCTCACTTTCAAAAACTGTTTTTGTTTAGTAATTTCCCAGCACTTAAAAATTTCTCCCTTATCTGGGAAGCACCTTTCATGGCACTTTGCTTTGTACCACAAAATGACTTGTAAATGTAATGTATTTAAACAATTTTCTACACTTTAATTTTCACACACAAGTTTCTTTGGAAAAATGACTCAATGTAATGTATTTAAACAATTTTCTGTATTGTAACTTAAGTTGAAAGTTTGTGTTTTTACTTTTTCCACCACTGCAAACATACTATAAGACTATAGATTATATTTAATGGGTTTTCCAAAAAAAGGCGTTTGTGTTTCTAAAATATGTGAAAACCTAAAGGGAAACTAAATTGGAAATATTTTGTAATTATTTGAATTTGTGAAATAAATCAATAAAATAAAATAAAAAACACAATAAATCTACTTTTGTTATATTAATGAAGATGAAAGTAAAATCTAAAATCTGGTAAATTTTCAATAAAACCAAGGATAATGAGATTTTCCTTTTCCTTTCTACAAAACTAGTTAACATTTTATTTTGTTGCTTCCTAACAAATTTTCTTTAAATTATTTGATCCGATAAAGTAAATCATTACATGTGGCAGGATTACAGATTAAAAGTTTTACATATATAATCAAAAGAGATAATGCTTTGTAAAATATGACGTTTATATGCTTTAATCATCATAGCTAAATGCTGAATTTGCCATGTGTTAAACTGGCCACGTTTTAACTATGGCCACTAAATAATGAAGCAGTGCTCTCATTTTGGTGGCTGCATGCACATTGGCTGAAGTTGCTGGAAATCCAAATTAAATTAGCTCATGTTGTACAAGCTATGGAAGTAGCTATGGCTTTTGAGATTGGCCTAAAATTCTGTCAATACATCAGTAAATCATCAAGTATTTTAGAGACAGGATAAAGATTTGAATGCATTGTGGAAATAGTACAACAATATGTCAAATAAAAGACAGGGATTTCCATTTGGTGGAATGTCAGCAATTTATTGTTAAGATGACTCCAGCTTTCAGAAAACACATTAAAAGCCAACATTTGGCAAATTCAGTGCATGTAGTTACCACAATAACCTTGGCCAAACTGATTTTCTGTGTTCCAAAGTAAATGCTTTACCTAGGAGATAATTTATCAAATGTAAAGCAACTTTATACAAAACACCGACAAAACATACAGGTCTTTGACAGATTTAAGTAGAAAAGAAAAACCCAATCACTGCCCTGCATTACAGTCAGCACCTCTTCAGAGTAGTTGATGCCCCAACATCCAAACAGAAACTGTATTTTTTTTCTTTTTACAGTAGGACTGCAGTCCAAGTCCCTGTGTGAAGATTCAAGACATTCAATTTCAACTCTTCACACCACAAGTTCAATTTTATAATCTCTTTTTTCCCCCCATTAACTGTTGTTTCTCCGCATTAGTCTGACTTCTCTTTTTCTTTCATGTGCAGGAAGACTATGCTGAAGACAAAGAGTCCGCCCATCATGGAGAAGACGCTGGCATAGTATGGGTAAGCTGAAGGGATGAAGCGCTCATACTGAGTGTGCTGCAGAGGACGCACTGATACCTGTGGTTAAAGAAATTGAATAGAAGAAGTCATACATTATTTTTCATTTCACAATCAACTAACAAATGTAAAACAAACAAGCTCTACTTTTTTTCCCCCTCTTCCTTTGTCAAACTGTAGCCATATTGTGAAGTTTCTGATTAACTTGCCTGAGTGGTGGAGTAGAGATGTGTGTATCCCAGTCGGTTGTAGTCCACCTTAAACTGGAAGACTCCATACACATCAGGCAGCTTGAACTGGACACTGTATTTGCCTCCTATTGGAGAAAAAAAAAAATTATATATTATACAGTTAGTGCAGATGTTTGTGACTCAAACCCCCCAAATCACAATGATGCAACATGTTCACATTGTAGGAATTAATTTAAATAATTTAATTTTTGTGTTCTATAAGCACAGCAACACACCATTTTTCTTGAGATAGGTCCTGACAAAGGGGTCGATCCTCACAAACTCAAGTTGAATATCATCTCCATCAAAGGGGACCCAGCGGCCCTCGGACAGCATCTCAATCACAATGCTGTACTCCTGCACGGGAAAGTTTACACCGATTAAGATCCACAGGTCCGGATTCAGGCTAAAAACTAAAATCTTCAGGGTGATTACTCTTCACATAGGCCACTGAAATATTAAACTCACCACAAGATCAGTGATGGTGTATGCTGCAGGAGGAGTGGTTTCTCCCACAGGGTGATGAGTTACAGCTCCCACCCTGAGGACTCCGGCCTCTTTGAACACCCAGCGGGACAAAGCCTCAGCCAGCTCCTTGTTCCCCGTCTGCTCATACCTAACAAAAACAACAATAAGGACAAGTGGGTTTAACCAAAGTAGACAGAGAGTAATAGGTGAAATGAGAGAAAGGTGAAAAAAGAGAATACAATTGTTACAATTGTTTTAGCAGTTCCCATATGATCACGAAACTGGGTGACTTTGCAGCTGTAACTTAGATGTCAGCCCAAATGTTCTATCCCAACCATAACTGTATTTAAAATTTCACATATTAAGGGTGATATCATTCACACACTAACAAAGCAGTCAAGTGCAAGTATCTTGAGAGAGTGCAAAGAACTTGCAGACATCGGTCAGTAATGTGCCACCTATTACCTATTATCACAAAAAACAAATGAGCAAATAAAAGCAGCCAGAGTGTCACTAATGACTGTTTTAATTTTATAATGAGTAAGTGAATGTGAGAGATAGTAAAAAGAAGGATGTGACGAACAGTGAAGCCCACCTCTGGGACCCAGGTGTGGCTTTCTGCACAGCAGAGTTGAAGAAGGCATCGCTGAAGAATTCGAGGGAACCACTGAAAACCACTCTGGCATTGTTTCTGGCCTGAAGGCCGGCGATCAGCAGGGTGTTTTTGCCAACAGCATGAGGATACTGGAAAAGTAAAACATGGCTATTAGTTAGTAATAAGGTAAATATATTTAATTTGTAATAGAGAATATATAATGTCATTTATGGCTTCTGATGCTCCAACTTCACACCTAAATTTTTTAAGTTTGAATATAATCGTCTGGAGATAATCCGTAGTGCATGTGTGAAAGAGGCTATAGAGATACAACTAATAAAAATCTGGAAAAGACAGGATACTTTAACTTTATTTGCTTTTTTTTCCATTTTACAAATGAACTAAATTTACAACATGACATTATGTCTGTGACATTACCATAGATATGGGCCTGTCAGGGTAGTAGGAGTAAGAGGTGGAAGAGCCAGTTAGGATGTCCAGGACAAGAGGGTTGTCTGGGTCTGCCACCATGCTGAAAGAAGTAGATATGGCATGATTAAAAAAGGTTTGCATCACAGTGAATAGCAGAAGTCATCTGTGGACATCAAATGCTGACTCTTAATTCAAACATCTCTGCTGCCATCAGGTAAAGTAAAGATTCTGTCATGGTTCTCTAGGTATGTGCTGCCCAAAATAAAGAATTTGTCATTTGTTCGATTTAATATGGTAATAATTAAAAATAAATTAAAAGAAAAGGTAGGGTTGTTTGAAAAGAAGTAACAAAGAATGAAATACAGGGAATGTGGGGAAGTGATTTATTATTTCCAGAAATCTCTGCAACCTCCGAAATTCAGATTATTATTTAGTACTACATGTGGTAAAGAGGAAATTTTAGCCATTGCCATTTTAAATGCATGAAGTTGTACTTACCCCACCCCCTTAAATAATACAGGTTTGTTTGTTGGTTTGCCGACAATAGTGGGAGCTTTCAGCAGGTTCTCTGGGTCAGCCACAATCAGGGTGTGCTGGAAACAAGATATGTCAGTTCTAAAGACTGGATTTATTAAAACAAAGTAAATCTGTTTGCCATCTTAAAACAGAATACCGGTTACCTCTCCAGGATCAGACACATCATAGTTGTGATGGTCAATGACAGCAGTTTTCTCCTCATCAAACTCAATGCCACACTCACTGCCCAGCTCCCTCAGAGGGTCACCTGTGTAAAAGGAAAAAAGCATGAATTTATGAACATATTCAAGTATTTTATCCGATATAAAATTTGAGCAAAAGCTGTTAGAAACCAACTGACCGATATCTGAACTGGCAGCAATCAGGACGTTGCCTCCACCATCAATGAAGGATGTAATTGTCTCCACATTAATATTTCCTCCGAAGTCTGCAGAAAAGCAAAAAGGAAGATTGTTTCCAGGTGCTTTCAGAGCGGCAAACTGATACCATGAAACAATTAACTCT
Organism: Helostoma temminkii; assembly: GCA_900302695.1. Lineage (NCBI taxonomy): Eukaryota > Metazoa > Chordata > Actinopteri > Anabantiformes > Helostomatidae > Helostoma > Helostoma temminkii. The sequence continues at coordinate 3,629 of OMLM01018683.1, read as the reverse complement.
GTGAATTAAGAAACTCACCCTCCACTGATGGTGAAAAGATGATTAAATGGTCGTACAAGAACTGGCCATACTTGATCAGAGATAGAGAGGGGTCATCAGCTGTCTTGAATGTGAGTTCAAATCCACGATCTAAAAGGAGAGATACACCATCAGTGACAATGAACAGAGACACACTTCTTTTGTTGCATTGTTGCAGTAACTTGATCAAACAAGCTATGTATTGCACTAAGGCTCCAAGGAATGTGGGCATATTTAAAAGTTCACAAGCATAAGCAGTTCTTTAGGGCGGAGATGCATGGGAAAACTCGTTTGCAGTGTATTAGTAAGTGAATCGCTAATTTAGTAAGGTTAATATTATTATCCTAAATTTTAGTTTATAAAGGCTATCCTTAAACTGCCACCTTATTATAGTGGAGGGGTTTGTCAGTTCACATTAAACTGCAAGAAATTTGAATGAAGTTTGGTGACACAGCGAACATAATAAAGCTAAGCTAAGCTACGCTAGCAAAGATGCTATGCTGCATGAACCTCAAGTCTACAAGTTCTCAATGCCCCATATTCCATGCCAGAGACATGTTTGCAATACAGCAGAGATCCACAAAACAGTGTATAAACGTGGATAAAAAACAAAAGAACTCTTGTACTGACCTGCCAGACTGCGGAAGAACATTGAATGGGTGTCTCTGATGTTGAGGTTGTCCAGCAGGACCAACGTCTTACCGTCAGCCAGAGCACAATGCAGCATGGAGGCTAACGACAGGAATAAAAGCACACTGTTGTCCAAAAGTCTGAACCTCCTTTGGGTCATCATTCTGGTCGATTTTTTGGACCTTAATGAAGAACCCGACCGGCTTGTCTGCATGACTGCTGTCAACGCCGCCATTTTGCTGCAGAAGTCGACGTCAGCGTTAGCAGTCGACTTTAACTTTGACCCCGAAATTCAGCCAATCACATAGAAGAACGCGTCGCCGACCCGACCATCCACCAATAGAATGGAAGATTCATTATAAGTCAGAGAATCACGGAAGAATACGAGCCACGACATTAAATGTGTTGTATTTATTGAATAAACAATAATTACATGGCTTTATCACTACTTAAGTACTTAAATGACTTGAAATATAATTATTTCTGCACGTCTGTGTATACTTACCTAAATTAATACAATTTTAAAATGTATACACACCTAATCTTTGTTTTTAAATGTATATATTTTATGACTACATATGTGGAATGCACTTTTCTAAACGTAAATCAACTCAACTGTTTCCTGAGCAAACCTAAAGAAAGTTGCAAGTTACAATATATTATTTTAATAAAAATAACAGCACAACACATGGTTTGTCAAAGTGTGGTGGTTTATTGGTCTATGATGACCTCCAGTTACTCTAAACAATGTTACCAACATTTAATATAGCATCTTGAAGGTGTTATATATAAACAGACAAAATAATGACCTAAAACCATTGGTGACAGTCATGCTATTACAGTAAAAGTGGAAATTGTTGACCAGTTTGTTTTTACCTCAGATATTTTGTCTTACGTCACAGGCATTAAGACTTTCTTAGAGAACACATAAACATTCAAATATTATACATACACAGTATTTACAGTGTTTCCCAAAACAAATGACATCTCAAAAAGGAGGTAAGGTTATCCAATTTATACCTTTAGAACAGCTTATTGTTGATGTAAATAATCCATATGTGCTGTAATGTGCTTTCCATGAAAATACTTCAACTAAGTACAATAAAATATCTGAACTTTTTGAGAAAAATGTACATATCTTAATGAAATGGAAAAATAACAGTCTTTAAGTAAGACTGTATTGCGACTACATGCAAGTACATTTTTTTACACAGTCCTGTATTCAAGTCTAAAAATAAACTATACAAAAAAGTATAACTATCTCTGAATTTTCTACAATATTTGCCAAATAACTGGATCTCATCTCATTTCCTGGAATTAGGACTGCAAAAAAAACACAATTTATTACGATAATGTCGAATGGTATGAATCCAGTTTAAGTGAAGTTCACTTTTAAAGTCATGGTATGTTGAAACTCTCCTCATCAACTTCATTTCTTGTATCTCCTCCTCTTGCATAAATTAGATTTCTATTCACAAACATTTCATTCACAAATCTGCTTCTCTAACTCTCACACTCCATCTCCTCCTCTTTTTCTTCCTCCATCTCTGCTGCAGCTTCATCCTTTCCCTCTGTTTGCAGCTGAGAGTGAGCTTCCACCTCCCCTTCCTCATGAATCACTTCTCCTGGCCCTCCTTCCTGTTCTTCTGTCACTCCCTCCACCCCTCCTTCTGCTTCACCCTCTCCGTCCTGGGTCCGGAAGATCAGTTCTCCTCCTTGGATGACCTGTTCAGCTGTGGGCTGCCATGTTGTGGCAGTATCCCCCTCAGCGGTGGTAGTAGTGGTGTACTGGTAGAAGTCAGAATCCGCTTGAAACATGACCAAGGCTTGAGCTGTGTGGATGCGCACGTGCTGGGCTAGGGAGCTTGCGTCCAAGAATTTATCACCACATGAATCGCAAGCATATAAGATCTGGGTGTTAGGATCTGGGAAAAGAAAGGTTGACAACAAAGTCATTCATATTTATATATCATGTTGCCTATAATGATAGAAATGTTTACATATTTTAACCCATTTACAATAACTTATTTATATGCCTGTCAAACATGCCCAAGACATACCATATGGTTTGCTGCAGTACAGCATGAAAAAGTACAAAAAAATCTAAGTTTCAAATTTTCTCAGCTGCTGTGTCAAAAAAGCTAAAAGAAATTAGGTCAATGACTACTTAAAGCACTTGAAAAAATGGAAATCTGAAGATTAAAATTTACAGTAACATGACTGTTCCCATTTTTAAAGGGACCATATTATGCATTTTGTGGTTTGATGTGACATGTATACTCGTTATATTATACCAACATTACACATAGTCAGAGATATATCTCATGTCTTTGCACGCTGGCTGGTAGTGAAACTCTAAGGTTTCAGTCTGGCCAATACGGTTCATTGTCCAGGGTTATTTTTAAATGCATATATAACTTGATGTTAAGCTGCTCACTGTGTTAATGTTAGCAGTGACACATCAGCGCTAACATTAGCCAGCAACACTAGCATTGGTCACTCAGGAGATACAATGTCCTCTGCACGGACATGTGAACCTTCTTCTGTTGTGCACAGCCGCCAGGGCACAGCAAACACTAGAATTAGCCGCTCCGGCTAAGGCAGCAGCATTAGCATTAGCTGCTCACAGTAGCCACAGGTGGAGCAGCCATCACCAGCCTAAGTACCCATGCTCTCTTGTCTCACAGAAAATGCATTTTTTTGTTTTGAAGAAAAAACTACTGCGTTTACCCTTCCCAAAGTTGAAACAACAAGAGTAGATACAATTAAAGGCCAGAAACACACTTTTGTGAGATGTTTTTCAGTTTATGTCCTTTCTTCGGACCAGCTAATGCTAGGGGGCGTATTTTCAACAAAAATCAGCTGATTTCCAAAGTGAACTTTTTGTACCACTCCATTCCTCCTGCACTCCCACCCAGAGACCCTCCCTCACCAAAATCAAAAAGACTATTTCTCCTGATGTGTGAACGCATTTCCAACGG
>OMLM01018682.1:8649-24833 GCA_900302695.1 Helostoma temminkii | reverse complement strand
AGAAACCAGGGGTCATCATTGATGACCAACTGAGCTTTTCAGACCACATCTCCTCTGTCTCTCGGGCATGCAGATTTGCCCTCTACAACATCAGAAAGATCAGACCATACCTTTCTGAATATACAAACCCAATTGATTGTGCAGGCGCTGGTCATATCTCGTCTCGATTACTGCAATGCCTTGTTGGCGGGATTACCGGCATGCGCAATCAAACCTTTCCATATGATACAGAACGCAGCAGCACTTCTGGTTTTTAATCAACCAAAAAGGACGCATGTCACCCCGCTCCTTAAATCTTTGCACTGGCTTCCTGTAGCTGCTCGCATCAGATTCAAAGCTCTGACTCTTGCCTACAGAGTGGTCAGCTCAACTGCACCTGTCTACCTCAACTCACTCATTCAGATCTACATCCCTGCCCACTCACTGCGCTCTGTCAACGAACGGCATCTGGTGGTTCCGTCACAGAACAAAAATTCCACTGCAAAGCTCTTCAGCTCTGTGGTCCCACAATGGTGCAATGAACTATCCAACTCTATACGATCAGCAACTTCACTCACAATTATTTAAGAAACTGCTGAAGACAGAACTTATCCGTAACTTTCTTTGCACTTAAAAGTGCACTTTCTTTAAAAAAAAAAAAAAATTTGCACTCATATCTCATTAAACGAACACACTTCTCCTGATAGTGCTTTGCTTTGCTTTAGTTTTTGCTCCTTGACTTAGAGTTTTGCTTGTTTTGTACCTCACTTGTAAGTCGCTTTGGATAAAAGCATCTGCCAAATGACTAAATGTAAATGTAAATGTAAATGTTACTGTCGCACTACAGACAACACTGTCAGTTTGTTGTGTCTGTGTTTGTCTACAAAGGAGGAGCGGAGACCGAGCTAAATATAAACACCATAACAGTTGTAAGAACCCATGTAACTTACTCTACTTTTATGACAAGCTGTGAAAAAATAAAACTACATAGCCAGACACATATTCTAAACATGTGCAGTCAATGTTAGGGCTGGCGAGATATCAGTTAGCTTACTAATGTTGCAGCTCTTGTCATCTGTCAAGATTTCAACATCCAACTGAAGTGTTTAGCTTTTCAAACGTCTGGGGTGCCTGAATTGTCTAGCCAACGTGAAAGCTAAATATACATGACAACAACTCCTTTTTAACACTTTCTGTTCTAAACTCTTGCCTTTACTGCAATTTGAAATTTCAATGCTACTAACCAGGTTTTTATCTCACAGTTCTTCAAATTTAAATTACAAAATGCCACCACACTGTCAGAAACACACGCACTTTGCAGAGTTGGCGGCAAGTCCCAAAGGCAATACGGTGGTCTCCTTGCGCAGAGACATTATTAGTTCTTTTTCCTTTTAAATTAGAAACAGATTGCTGCATTGCTGCCCCCAGAGAGCTGTGATTGCGTCTGAATTTAATATCTTTAAAAAGCAGGTGCAATCTGAGTAGGATGCAAAAGAGAAATTAAATAATGTGTCAGAAATGCATTTACCACTCTTACCACTGTTAATATATTTGGAATGATTAAGAAAAAAGAACAGAATTATCCAATGTTGGGCATTAAGTTACTGTGCCCCTTCAACCACATTGAAAGTATTTGAACTTTTATTAATTACAGCACATCATCATGCCTTAACTATTGGCACATCCACAGCAAAATGAGAGTTTATTCGTAACTTTGCTATAGCTATTCTTTTGCACTTATACAAAGGGGCCCCAGGTTAGTTTGAAAGAGATAGCCGCTTTTAGATAATATTTTATAAAGCAGAACAAATAAGTTAGCGTGTGACAGTAGGTGCATGCTCTGAGACAAGGATCTCTGTCATCCGTACCAAAAGAAACAGGTCAAGTTACTAAAGAAATAACAAAAGGAAGAGTTAGCTAGGAAAGTAGCATGGCAAGGAAAGAACATAGTGGTTATTACACGCCCTGATCTTAATTTTCAGCTCTTTCTAGATTTTCCAAAATTCTTTGACACCTGATCTTCAGATTGAGAAAGATTTTACACCTTCTAGAGTGGTTGAAAGAGATTTGCAGACATGTACTTAAAGTGCACAACCAGTGCAGAAGTTGGTTGTTCAACCAACTTAAGAAGCAACACCAGTGCCCATAAAAGAGAATGAATCTGTAGGTGAGTGTTTACACACAGCTGTTTTCCCACACAGAAACTGAAAAGGAGGTGAAAGGTAGTGGATCAAGAAATTTCTTCTTAAGAACGCTTCTTTAATGAGGTCCAGTGTCTTCTCCATGTGGCATTGAGGACATGGACACAAACCATGTCCTCAATGCTGTTGTGGACTGGCAAGACATACACTAGATTATAGTGCAATTTTTGGGGGGGAGGGCTGAGCAGCTATATGCATTATTTGCATTTACACAAGTAATACTATTGTAGTAAAATTTTGCTGTATCCAAATGAGGCAAAAAATGTGATCATGTTACCCTTCAGATGCCTACATTTGAATGTGTTTTTCCTCAATACGCTTGTCCAAAGATTGATGCAGAGATGGCCGATGTTGATTTCATGCTCAGGGCCTTCCTGTGTAACAACAAAATGTGTAAAAAATTTGCCTGCTGTAAATTTAACATAAAAAGTATCATGAGGTGTGAAATGTTTTTGTAACATGCAAAAACCTCCACAGACCTGCGCTCAGTTGTGTTTCTAACACTTACACCCACACACACACACACTTAAATTACAGATTCATACCAGAAGGCAAAGAACAGGAGTCAGAGTTTGACGCATAACAACAGTCAGGAAAAAAAGACACTGCTGAGGTAGGTGAATTTTAAATAAAATAAATGTTCTTTTGTTCACTTCTGTATTCATGTACTTTTCCAGACAAACTTTAGTTTTTATATAAAGAATAATTACATGTAAAAGCAACTTGATTAGCCTTGCTATTTCTATGTTATTTGGGGTTTTATTAATTAATACTGTTGATAACTCATGCTTTAAAATTTGCTAAGTTTCATAGCATTTTTTTAAATTGGGTTCCAAGTCCACAAATTTAATTTGAATCAACAATCTGCCCTTGAGAGTCACTGAGTTTCTCAGGAAACTGTCTCAGTTTTGAATGTTGTACTCTCAACATAACCCAAATGTTTAATAACAATAAGTCCAAGTCATGTCTTAAATGTGCAAAACAAGCAAATCTACATCATATGGTTCATCTGCCATTATTGTTTTTGTGATGTGTGTTTCACATCATAAAGTATCAGCTGAATCTTTGTGGAGTTCCAGCTCATTTTTTAGGTTCCGAACCAACCTCTTTGTTTTAGCATCACTGTTTTCATTATGCTGTTTTTGAAAGAAGGAAAAAAGAAAATTGCTACTTAACATAATGGAACATTTAGCAACTAAAGTGAAACATAGTCCCTGTGTTGGTAGGTGATGATAAGCTTTGATTTGTAAGGTAGACAAATCACTACTTCAAATTATGATGTGTTGTGAAATCCTAGAAACGACAGTTTATTATAAAGTGTGCCCACTTTGTATTTTGTCTCTTTTTTTGTTCTTTTACCATCACACATTTATCTTCATCACAGGCCACCATCCAAACGGATATGTCGATCAACTCTTCCCTCGTAACACCAATCTACTATTGCTTTGACTCCAGACCTGCCATGATGTTGCTCACTGGTTTTATTGGCACCAAAATCCTCCTCTGCTGCCCTCTCAGCATCCTTGTCCTTTGCCTGGGTCATCAACAGTGGCGGCAGCAGTGCTCCACCAAGACATCCAGCCATGCCGACATGTTCACCTACCACATGGCTGTTGTAGAGCTTAATATTCTAGTTGCAGGCAGCTTCTACATTATTGGGACTTACACTAATTTTCCATTTATAGTTAAAGCAGGGTTCCTAGTTCAAAACATTGCTCTTCCTGGAGAGATGTGGTTTCATTGCTTGACTTGTGTGGAGCGCTACCTGGCCGTTGTTCATCCCATCTTCTACCGCAGTCTGAGTGAGTCAAGTAGGGGCAGGATCAGAAACATTAGCATTGTGTGTGCTTGGCTGCTGTGTTTTGAATGGGTTGCTGTAGCAGCTTTCTATGCACCTGGATTTCCCATCATCCATATTTTCTGCATGATGGCCTTCTCTTTACTTGTTGTCTCTTTCTGCAGTCTTTCTGTTCTCTGTGTTCTGGTTCGTCCAGGGCCTGGGGATGCAGGTAGGGATGAGAAGCGAATCGACCAAACGAGGCAGAGAGCTCTCCACACCATCAAAACAATATGGGCAGTGCTGTTGTTATGGTTTGTTGGGCTTCTTGTGTGTTTTGGTCTGAGCTTCTCAAAGGTGTTGAGTTACAATGATAGTTGTGTAGTACTGATGTTTGGAATCTGGTGCAGTCTACCCAGCAGTATAGTGTTACATCTGCTATATTTACACAGGGCAGGGAAATTTCCCTGTTACAATAGCTAATGATAAGAGATGGAGAAGAAAGAAACTGAATAAGAAACTGAATTATTAAATAGGAGATTTTACTCCAGTGCTTAATACAGCAAGTTGTTGCAGAAGGCTAGGTTTAAGTAAGTGTTTTAATATTAGGATTGATAGCAACAGTACTGTCAGAATTGGTAGAAGTACTTTTAATGTCTTAAGTTTTATTTTTAAAGTATTTTGCAGCAGTAGCAATAGGTTTAGTAGCAACAATGTTGATGGTAACGTCAGTAAAATTCAGTGGTAAAAAAGTTTTCACATCACTACAGAGCAATACTGCAATACTGTGTGGAAATACTCGAGTCTAGACTTAAATACTCCAGTAACAGAGAAACAACTCACAATTGTACATACACTGGCAATAAAAAGTAGAAATGTGATGTGATCTTTACCACTTCATGCATACAAATAAAAACATTTCTTAGCTGATACAACAGAGTCATGATCTTTCATGTCTTAATTGAAAACACCCATTAAACATACAGAGTAATGACGGAAAAATTAAATTTAAGTAAATCAGTGAATCAGTGTAAATGATGTGATGACATCTGGGAATGACATACCTGGGCTCCAGCAGCTGAAGAAGTGGCAGAATTCAGCATTTTCAACAGCGACACAATAAACTCACAATGCCTCGTTTTCCACCAGGCGCAACTTTGAGGCGTGTTTAGTCCGTGTTCTCCAAAGCAGCATTCTCCACCGAGAGCAAGTAGCAGTGTTGTGTCTGGCTTTTAGAAGGAGTAGTAGCTTTTAACTCCATAACTATAATGTTGACAAAACTGAAAATCATTACATGACAGTTGTAAGGATAAAGATGTTATTTTCTATGTTGACTGTTTGGGATATATAATGTGGGAGGGAAATTTGGCCCAAACTGCAGTCGACAAATTAATCATATCTAAATTGTTGATTACATTCATGTAAAATATCAACTTTTCAGAGTTAATGACTTCATATTTTAAAAATGGGAATGTATTATCAATTGCTGTGTGCACTAATTATTAAATGTGACATATAATAATATTACTGTAATTAAGTAATAAATACTACAATTACTTCCTTTTGTGTTGTGTTTGAATGAAGTTTGGTTGAAGTTTCTGCATGTTTCTTCATGACATTCTCACATGTCCATATGGACATGTGAGAATGTCATGTAATTATGTAAATATTATGTAGATATTCAAATTGTGGTGCCACAGTTGTGGTCTCACAGGAAAAATAATAGGGCAAATACATTTGCATGCTATGATTTAGCATACAGTATCCCATAAAATCCAACAGAACCACAATCCTGCTCAGACCAGATATTTTTACACACACAGGCATGATAAATACACCTGCCACACGTATAAGTAGTATTTATCTGGATTAGTCCAACTGTCGTCCAGTGTGTTTGGAGACTCAAGAATACAAGAACCAGTTAAGGTGGGTATTCTTTAACAATACAAATAAATATGGTTATTGCACATTCACAATGACTAATATGTGATTATGGTGTTATGGATTTTCCAGACTTCATCGACATAGTCGAACGCCAGCTCATTTTTAGCTTTTGTGATGTCTGCTGATAGAATTGTGGCTAAAAGTAAGGCTGTCGAATAGTTGTATCTATGATTACGTCCTTTTCTCCACCATGTGTTACTTCATACCTCAGGTTATATATGGTACAGCAAGCTGCTGTCAATGACACTTGAGATTTAGGATTTATTAACCCATGGATTTCTTGTATATTTAAATGGTATCCTGTATGGAGATAAAATTAGTGTGAGTTGATCTCACTGGAGTAATGTACTTGGTTTAAAATGGGAAAAACACTACTGATGCTTTACAGAATTTTTTTCTCATGTACATAAGTATTTTTCATTCAAGTGATTATGCGGCATTTTCCATTGTCCAATTTTAATAATATACCAAATATACCCATGCCCAGCAGACTTGAACTTGAAATCTTGAGTTACTCATGTGGCTCAGTTAGTAGAGCAACAAACACCAGGGTTAGCAGTTTGATTCCCGGTTCCAGCTGAGGTGTCCTCAGACAAGACACCAAAACCCCATAGTGTCCCTTGCTTGTAACACTTTGTAACACTTTGCTTGCACTTTGGATAAAAGCATTTGCCAAATGACTAAGTGTATTTTGATTGCCTCAACTGTTTCAGCTGTGTCATTATGTCTGATATGTCTCATCTGTCTCTCCTTTTTTGCTTTCTCATTTTTTCTTGTGTTTTGCTGTCCTGGACTTATCATTAGACATGCAAATAAACTCTTCCTACTCCATTCTTTCCTCTCTTCCTCTTCTGCTTTCACCCATCAATAACTCCTTTGAACCTCAAAACTCCAACTGCTTTAGCTACAGTAATACCATTTTCATTGCTGTTTCCTTCACTGTCACCAAAACCACTCTCCTCCTTCCGCTCTCTATCCTCATTCTCTACCTGGGTCACCAACGATGGCAGCAGAAACGCTCCTTCACAACAAGCCACCCTGACATCTTCAACTACTGCATGATGGTCATTGAGCTGATCAGTGTGTTGGGTTGGATCTTCTATTGTTATGGCACCTACATCAATCTCCCATCGATTGTGTTAACAGGATTCTACATGATATTCATTGTTTTTCCTGGACAGATGTTTTTTCACTGCCTGACATGTGTGGAGCGCTACCTGGCTGTTGCTCACCCCATCACCTACATGACTCTGAGAAAGACACATGGAGTAAGGATCAGAAACATCTGTATTGGGTTTGTTTGGCTTCTGTGCTTTGGGTGGATCAGGATAATATCTTTGTACTATCCCTTTTTTACCCAATATACCATTGTTCTGCCTTTTAGCTTTCTCTGTGATTGTAGTCTCTTTCTGTAGCTTCTCTGTTCTCTGTGTTCTGATTCGACCAGGGCCAGGGAAACTAGGTGGCAACAGGGAGCGGCTTGATCAATCAAAGCGAAGGGCGGTCAACACCATCATGGCAATAATGGGAGTGTTAATGTTGTATTTTTTAGGGTTTACTGTTTGCATTGCACTACGTGTGTCAGAACTGCTGAGCTACAGTGACTCATGTGTGATGATAGTATCTGCAATCTGGTTCAGTCTGCCCAGCAGTTTGTTGTTGCCTGTGCTGTTTCTGCACAGAGCAGGAAAACTAACATTTTGCTATGGGAACACTGATACATGAGCAATATCAAACTAAAAAGTGGTATTTCTATGTTGTCTTGTGGTTGAGAGTGTTCAATCTTCTGGACCACAACAAACATGGTCTGGATATATTTGTGCTTAGTTGCACTATGTAACTGAAGAGTTGAATAGTCAGTTACCTCAAGAGAAAAGTAAACAATTAAGCATCAGGAGGAACATATGTTGAACACTATAGGGGTTGCTCTAATTTCTGTAGAAGTAGGACATAGTGACAGTGATAGTGCTACATTGCCCTTGAGTCAGAGGGTTTTTCAGGGGTGGACATAAACCCCACAGGTACAAGAAATTGCCCAGAATGCCTTAAAAATCAATGGCTAAAAAAAAAAAAAAGTTAAGAGTCAGGTTATCTTAGTTTAAGATTGTTTATTACATTGTTTCTGTTAACAATTGTTTCCTTTACCAGAGCGTAACAAAAGGAGAACTCAATATTGCCATTACTACTATGTCCCAGTTCCTATTAGGATTTTACTCAAATCTCTGAGGTGCTAAAATCAAGGGGTAGGAATAAAAAATTCGACTTACCTATCAACCTATCTACAGTGCTGTACATTTATCAGATATCAGATATTGTTGTCTTAATGCCTGAAATGTAGTTGGCTTGTCTTGAATTCTTATACTGCTTCTTTTCTTGTGTACATTTAAATGAAGATTTGAGCAGGGCTGAAGATCAACCCTGTATTTTAGCTAATGTAGCTTGCATGTGATGTAGATTTAGTTTGTTTTTTAATGTTGGCATATATTATGGTGCGGAACTTAAACATCAACCAGTAACTGGTTAAACAATTTATCCATCAGTTTTATTTATCCATATTCAGGTTGGGTTAATTTCTTAATTAATCATACTACTAGAATATCATATATATATATAGCTAGAAGACACTTACAAAAACAGATTATATCATATTGGTAAATAAATGTTGGTCATATTATTCCAACAGGAAATGTAATATTTTTGTTTGAATGTAGTTTTGTTTCATGAATCCTGCAGAAACCCATATTTATATTTATTTTTGCAAGTTTGTGTAATATTACTATGGTGAAATAAAACAGTGACTTGCTGACGGTACTAGCAAGCACAGAAAACAACAAGAAGAAACAACAACGGATTATATGTTTCTTGTATGTTTTTGAGGTCTAACTTCTTGATACAGTATGTCAAACTAAAAAATACATATATACCGCCATACAGGTGAGGCGCTGGATAATATACCAAACATGGGCAATCAAAAACCCCTTCCAGGCGACTACCTCAGGAGGCTGACTGAAAGAATCAAGAGTGTTCAAAGCTGTAATCAAGTAGAAGGTGGCTGCTTTGAAAAATTGGGAACATGAAACATTTATGGTTGTATAACACTTTTTTGTTTACTACATAATTTCATATGTGCTCTTGCGCAATTTGGATGACATCATATCAACCGGTTACGTTTTTTTTTTTAAACCTGAGAACAAAGCTGGGTGTTTCCTTGCCTAATACCATGCAAACACACATTCACCTCAAGCTTTGGACTTTTTTACTATATGTTACATGGACCTCCCACATCAGAACACAAACAGCACAATATGATGCCTTTAATTTATTCTTTTCAGTTATTGGGACAATTTCTAATTGATACTTATAATATTCAAACTGCTGTGCTGCTGACAAAAAAAAGGAAACTAAATTTGCCTGCTAGTTCGAAGTAATGAAGTACCCATGAAATATGATATGGTTTGTAATATGCAAAATGAAAAAGCACAGACCTCCTCTAAGTTGTGTTTTACACATATATATATATACATATGTATTTGTACAAAACACCAGTAAACAGCAGTCAGACCTTGAGGACTCAGGACAACAACAAGCAAACAGAAAGGCATTCTGCTGAGGTAGGTGGTCTGTAAATTGTTATTGATTTAATATTCATTACCAAAGCATGAGAAAATTGTCTATATATTAGAATTTTAGAATTCATTATTTATTGATTATTACATCTGCCAGTGCCTCTTCGACTATCATGCCAAGACACTTATCTCAGTTTTTAAAAAAATCAGATGAAATGGAACCTGACAGTTCAGGCTGAGGTCGCAATGGAAAATATCAGATCCAATTTAGGTCCGCATGTGAAAGTGGTCTAGGTCATTCATGTCATTTGTATTGTTCAGACTCTTGTAAAAAATCACATACAGGAAAAAAATCAGATTTAGGTCACTTTTGCCTGCAGTCTGAACGTAGCCAAACAGCGAGCGTGTGTTTGTGTGTCAGGGGAGCAGAGCAGGGGTGTGGTCAGGTGGGTCTGAGAGTTTGTCTGGATGTAGATGAGAACAGAAATGAAAAACTAGGATAGAAACTGAAATTAAACAAAACCGGGACATGGACTGTGACACTAATTGTGATCAAAAATATCACAGTCAGTGCATTTACATGGACCTTAGTACGCCAATTACAATCAGCTTTGTCGAGTAAGCAGATTTCTTAATGTCATGTAAACAGGAAACCTGGTTTCTGAAATCAGGGTAGGGGGATTAGAGAAATCCAGTTTCCCTAGGTAGATTTCTCCCAGAGAACACTGAAACTTACCAGGCATGTAAACACATAACTGGCTTTTCTAATCGGCTTTTACAAGAGTGCACGTGCGTAAAAAAGGCTGCCGACATTCTGAGAGAAGCGGAGATGAATGAGGGAGTCAATACAACTCTAAATAAGTCACTTTTCACTGGGTATTTCTTTTAGTCAGTTTGTGCATTGAAATGCAGCACTGGTGTCTCTCTCTCAACTTAGTCTCTGCCACATACGCACACACCAAAATATTTTTAATAATAATAATAAATTAGTCGCCTCTGCCTCTAAACAGTTACAATCTGTGAACCACACTTCCAAAATAAGCCCAAAGAAGAGGAGAAATCAGATTACTAATCTGCTGGATGTATACATGGATGAAATGTCCACCAACTGTTACAGATAAATGAATGGGGAAAATAATTACACGGATTGCGACAGTCCCTCATTTTTAAATAAAGTCTAAAGACCAATTATAACTGAAACTAACACAAAGTGTCCTGCAGTTGTCTAAATAAGTGACTTCTTTCCTTGTATTTCCTTAATTCAGTCAGTTTGCTCTGTGAAATGGAGCTCTGCTCTGTCTGCATGTCTCTATAAGAGCTTTCAGTTTTCCAACACCGGCACATTGAAAATGAAAAATGAGAGAGAGAGAGCTAGCAAAAGAAAGAAAGAATACATCTATTATCACTCTGCTATGTGTTGTAAAATCTGTGAGCCATGCTTCTAAAATTAGCCAGAGTTGGGGAAGAACTCAGATTACTCTTCTGATGCATGTATACATGGATTTCCAGTAATTTCCCCACGGCGATCAATAAAGTATTTCTGATTCTGATTCTGATTTCCAGTAATCAGGTTATTTAACTCTCATATAAACTTGTTTCCCAATTACCCAAGAAACTCATTTTCCCTGAATACTCTGATTTTTCAACTGCATGTAAACCTAGACAAAGTTTTCACTACAAAGAGCTTTCACTACATTTGTTTGCTCTGATCATGATTCATTTCTATTTGTTCTGCATTTACTGTGGTGGTGCTACAGCTGCAGAAGCAATGAAAATACAAATTCTGCTATTATTCAGTGAATAACAAACAATTTGCTGACATTGAGCATACAAACACACAAACTGTAATTCCTTGTAGATCAGCTAAATCAAAACACATGGACACAAAAGTGTCTCAACCCAAGAAAGAAATAAAAGCAGACTGTTACTATTACCATTATTTATGTGCAGTGTAACGATAGCACCAACAAAGACCCAAAAGATGAGCAGAGAAGCCAGACCACGTAGTCTAATAGAATGTCTTTGTTACGGCCGTAAGTAAATCTTACATTCAGTCAACCATTTTCTCACCTATTTATACTCCTGGCCCAAGTCTCCAAACACTATTATTATCATTCTTACTATAAACAGATGGATGTAGTGTACTTCACATCTTAAATGCACATCACATTCATTACAGTACTTTTGAGTATGTGTAGAGAGGGTTATTTGAGTGGAAGTTGAGCACCACCTACAGATGTTATACTGTAAAATATCCCATTCTCCGGCACAAATGATGAGCATTTGCAGTAAAAGTGGCCAGTTCATGCGTCAGACAGTGACATTTTTACCCGCTACATCTGTAACATCTACCCTGATTAGCTTAGTCAACCATGACTGCCAAATGGAAGTGGCTCAAGGTTTGAAAGTGGCAGGATAAATGTTGGCCTAAATGTTGTAGGCCTGGTTCTGGCTGCATCACAGTGGTCTTATCTGCCATTTTTATCTCCCACACTAAAGAGCCATTGTCCAATCTGTTAATCTGTGAATGTAGTAGACTGATGGAAAATATTATCTTATGTCACTAATGTCTATTCATTGATTCAGTCATCAACCAAAATTTATTTGAATTGAAAAAGTTTTCTTATTATGTCAAATATTGCTATCCAATTAAAATGTGATTCATTGAGATAAATTAATTAGATTAGACAAGATACATTTTTTAATTACGTCCCACCACTAGTACAAATCTTTTTAATTGTCACATTGCAACTTTGATAAAGGGCTGCGCGTTGACTTACAAATTGAATGTTCACTTTCAATGATTCCTGACTACATTTGCTTTTACTGTTCTCTCTCTTGCCTTTTCTTTAACTAAACCTTCTACGTCTCTTTCTTCTTCCTCATCAGGTCTCAATGTATACTAACCTCTCTCTTCATCCTTCTGACCTCTCAATCTTCAACTCCACCAACCCGAATCTCTTGGACACATGTTTCAAATCGCAAACAGGCATCTTTGTCCTCTCTGCTTTTGCCATCACCAGCCTCCTCCTCTTCCATTTCTTCATATTTGTCCTCTACCTGAGTTACCAGCAATGGAGGCAACAGTGCTCCATTCCCACATCGGCAACAAGTCAGTCCAATGTCTTCATGTACCACTCCATCACCTTACAGCTGTTCATATTCTTGGGGTTCACCTGCTATTGTTGCGGAGGCTACATAGATGTCCCAGAGATGGCCAATGGAGGAATCATCATTTGGGCTGCAAGTGACATTGGACAGGCTTTGTTTAATATCCTCATCTGTGCGGAGCAGTACCTGGCAGTTGTTCACCCCATCACCTATCTGGGTCTGAGACAAGCAGGCAGGACCAGGATCAGAAACTTTAGCATTGGATGTGTTTGGTTACTAAGCTTTGGATGGCTAGCTGTATATATTCTATCAGGCTTTATATTATATATAACTTTGTATTGCTTCATTATGGTTACTGTCTTAATATTTATCTCCTTTTGTAGCATTTCTATACTCTGTGCTCTCAAGCGCCCAGGGCCAGGAGAAGTAGCAAGGAACAGGGAGCGGGTTGACCAATCAAAGAAGAGGGCTTCCCACACAGTTTTGGCCATAATGGGAGTGCTTTTGCTTAGGTTTGGGGGAAATTTGATTGGCACATTGATAACATATTATGTAATGTTGGATCCCAGTACTGGTTGTGTTGTAATTGTGTCTGCTTTTTGGATCGATCTGCCCAACAGTTTGGTTTTACCTCTGCTATTTCTACACAGAATAGGAAAACTACAGTGCTGCAAACAAATCCCAGCATCAGGGTAAAGGGTTGAATGAAATGTGAGGCCATATTATAAAATTTCATGCAGGCCATGGTATTCAGATATTTCAAAAATGTGCTTCAACCAATATTTTACAATGTACAGAAAGGATAAATCAAACAAAAACAGCATATGATTTTTATTTCCTTAGTTGTTGCTTAGGTTGAGTTGTCTATGCTTTATTTTGGTTTAGATCTGCCATTCCTTGCTGTTGTGCCTTCTCCTCTTCTTCTGTTGTGCCTTGTTGCTTGTTAAATATTAAAATAATTGTTTATGTCAGCCTCCTCCATCCTGGTTTGCATTTGGGTCCACCATAGATTTTGACAGTGGCAGTGTAAGTTGCAACAATAACATGGTGTGGGTAGCAGTAGTACAGTTAGCAGTAGTGACACTAGTATCAAACCAGATGCTTAACATTTACTACTGGTTTGAAAATTATTATTCTAAGCAGACTGTACTTTCATAAGAATGCTTAAGACAATGGTTATTACGCAATAATCTGCTAATCAGTAGCCTAATTTACAACAATGATATTATTGTATCTAAATGAACTTCATTGGTGCACAATGTTGGTTACGCATCGTAACCCAAGCCTTTGTGAATTGTGTGCAGTCCCCTGGTCTTTCGCTCTATGGGTCTTATCCCTCCTCACGACAGCAGCTAAAGAGAAAATGGTCAACGCCCACCTGGAGTGGGCCCTTTCATCTGTCCTTTTACACTTCCAGACTCGGATTTGGACTTGGACGAGTCCGTCTCACTAACATTAATAGCATCATCTACTTCACTTCCAGTGATCGGTCAGCTGCTGCAGCTGCCAGAGATCATCTCCTTGGCCATGTGGTTTTGGTCTCGGTGGTAGCCCAGGCTCTCTCAGACCTGGTGACTAAAACGGAGGCTCTTACCACTGCCCATGCTAAGGAAATGAGGAAGTCGGCAAGATGGCTGGCTCGAGTCTGTCTCTCTGTGCTTCCATCATAGTGGCCGCTGCCCGGGTTTGCCTCCTAGCAGAAGCTGCTGCAGGGTGACATCAGCAGTGAGGGTTTATTCAGACTCCCACCTAGAGCAGGAGTTGTCTCCACTGTCTCAGCTGGGTCGGCAGAGGGCACCCGCCGATAGTGAATGTGGCCACATTGAGGAATAATCTCCCTCTCCCCTTATGACCACCACAAAGGTCCCAAATCACTCTCAGCCTCCCCCCACCGAGGCCAGAAATCCTTTTTTTATCACAGCCCCCCATGGCCCACTCAGGGAACTACCACTTCCCGAGTGGCGGTAGAAAAGGCCAAATGATAGACTACGGGCTGTATGGCAGTGGGACATCGTGCAATGGTTCGCCCACTCTCAGAATATTATCCTTAGTACTGGAAGCGATGTGCAATGGTTAAGTCGCAAGGGGTACACTCTTCAGTTTGCCGTCCCCCCTGCCAGCTTTTCCGTTGTGGTGGAGACTTATGGTGCGGGTGTATGCTCTCCAGGCAGAACTGCACCACCTACTGTTAAAAGGCATTATCTGGGTGTTTCCACCGGCAGAGGAGAACCATCATTTTTCTCATTACTTCTTGTTTCCCAAGACGTCAGGGGAAATAATAACCTGTTAGAACAGCAATGACAGCAACAGATGCTCAGCCACATCATGGGTCTCCCCATGTTCTTTTGTCAATTTTTATTTGAGGGACATGGCGGGTTCCCCTATGACTCACACAGTGTTGGGTGAGCCACAGATGTAATTCATGATTGGCCATTGTCTCGGCCTAGGACATGTTGTGTTCTTCATTGCTATTGGTTTGTGTTGTGCTGGTGCCCATCTGGAGGTTTTTCCATGAATTTCGTGGTTACTGATTGGTCCCCTCTTCTCTGTCGGCCCAGTGGGGTGTAGAACATCTCACTCTGACCCATAGAGGGAAAGCTTAGGGGGCTGCACACCAATGAAACAGAAAGATTGTTATGTATCGTAACCCATGCTTCTGTGAACTGTGCACAGCCACTTGTGCTTGGGGCCTCACTGCTCCCTCCCTGCTTCCTCCCTGCTGAAAAAAAAGGTTGGTTTTCAGGGTCCTGATCCTGATCAAACCCCCGCTTTATATGTGATGTTTGTGGACGTGTAAGAGGACACTCTTCACTCAGATGAAAGGATCCACTCCAGGTGGGCATTGGCAATTTTCTCTTCAGCTGCTGGAGCAAGGAGGGATAAGACCCATAGAGCAAAAGCCCAGGGGACTGCACACAATTCACAGAAGCTTGGGTTACGATACGTAAGCAACATTCTTGTGTTTTTGTGGTCTGATCTTAGTCGTTCTAGAGATTCCTGCATACATAAATATCAGAATATGATGTACTGTAAAACTCTTGTTGAGAACAAAGAAATTTGCCAGATTGTGTAACATGGACACCCAACTTTAACTTCAAGAAGAAAAGCATATGTCCTCTTTAATTAAAACTTGTTATTAAAAGCTCATTATTAAAACTTATTATTAAAATGTTTATTTTAGTAACAATTTGCAATTGCTACTGTAGTGTGTATTTATACTGCACTGCATATGAATATATGTATGAATATATATATTGAATGCATATGAATGAATATTCATCTTCAGACATCAGTATATATGTGTAAACACTGACGTAGAGGTGGTTATCACAATATTCAAATAGCTGTGCTGCTGACAAAAATGGAAAATTAATTTGCCTTTCTTTAACATAAAAAGTACAATGAAATATGATATGGTCGTGTAATATGCAAAAAGAAAAAACACAGTCCTGCTCACAGTTGTTTTTTCACATAAGCTGAAATAGCACGTAGAAAGCATATATTTGTACAAGACACCAGTGAACAGCAGTCAGACTTTGAGGACCCAGGAGAACAGCAATCCGAAAGAATGTTATGCTGTTGAGGTGGGTTTCTTCTACATTATTA
>OMLM01018680.1:23069-65231 GCA_900302695.1 Helostoma temminkii | reverse complement strand
AAAAATCCTTGATAACTGTGGCCAAAAACAACAGTTGTCATGTCATGTTTCCACTAACTGTCACACTCTGTACTCTTATACTCTGTAGATTATTTTACTGATTAATCAATTACTCTCTGTTTAATCAGTGAAAACATCTAACCGGTTCAACCAACGGTCAGAAAGTCAGAAATCCAAAATATTCAATGTATTATAATAAAATCTGAAAACTGACGTTTGTAAAACCAATTTTGTTTTAAAAAAAAGGTACAAAAGATTATTTTATCATAACTGACTAAGTAAATAACTAAACACTGTAGCCCTTGTTAATCTTTTATATCTAGTAAGTATTTAACCAGTTAATACGCACAAGAAACTGATTCAGTCTTAATAAATACCATCCAGTCATTCTTTTCTGTTCCCTGTAAAACTGTAAGACACAATGATCAGATCAGTTTTCCCTCAGTTGACTGATTTAATCACTGATGATTAACTCATCTGGTGAAGGGACCCATCTGCGTCTCCACAGATGCTCAGAGTGAACCAGAAGTGACGCACAGTGTTATTACAGATACAGTGATTCACAGATTTAACTGTTTGATTTGATTTGTTACGATGGCGTCAGAGCTGGTTTACTGTCAGGACAATGAACAGGAATGTCTGAGAAAGGTATCAAACCTGCCGCACGCCGACAACAAAGTGAACGTGCTAGTTACTCATGCAGCTTTTGTTTTTGGTTCATTGAAATGTTTATTTTATTAATTTGATTTAGTTTGGGGACATTGCACATTAATCCACATTGTTGTAAATGTGCCAGCGTTAGCCAAGAGGCTAGTTCTCCACTGCTGTCCATTGGCCAGATGTAAAGCAGCCACTTCAACAGAAATATAACAAGCAGACAATCAGCACAGCTAATTAACCTTCTTTACATCTTTACAACACATGAACAACTGTTCCCTGTTATACAAAGTCAATCATTTTATGTAAGCACAGAAATAGCACACAATTTTTATTTTATAAGGAAATTAATGCCAAACTTTTAAATTAAATCACTAAACTATGAAATTACTTCACTTCTGGTAACAATTATTAGGCTTATATTTATAAAACAAAGGTTTTAGAATCTTCACTCTGTCAATAAAATGTTAAAAAATAGTGAAAAGGCTTAATTATAATATTTCCCAAAGCTCAAAATGGCATCTTAAAGTTGATTTGTCTGAAATTATTTAGTTTAAAACAACCAAAGCATCAAATCAGAAGTTGTAAACAGCAGACTGACAGATTGACTCATGGACTTTCTACTGATCAATAATCAATGTGTGAACTGATCCTCTGAGCTCTACAGATTAAATATCTATGCGGACATGTTGCTGCTGATTAATAATGTACTGTGCCACATTTAGCTGCCCTTTCCCTCTGGTTTTCACTAACTTTCACTTGGCTGCAGCTCAGCACTTAGCTTCAGGCTAATTAGGTAAAAGGTCATCCTCACACAACATCAGTCACCTTCAGGTCAATTGATTAGTTTCCTCTTAAACTCTTCTAACCAACAGCCGCAGCTCATAAACTATTTAGGAACAGGCTGGCCCTTTTCACCTCAGTGAAAATATGTTTCTAAAGGTTAGAATCAGTTATTGACAGCAGCTAGCTGAGCTAACTAGCAGATGATCTGATATATTAGCCGAGGAGCTAAGAGTAAACACGTTGACCATTTTAGTTAAATGCCATTTAATGACACTTCGCTACGTTTTAGGTTTTTCACAACCTGTTATTAGTTACAGAGTTAAATCTAACTAGTGTTAGCTTGTCCTCCAGTTGTAGTGGTTACATAGCTAGCTAAGCTAACTAGCTTATTGCTATATGGTGATTCCAATGCAAACTTCTAGCTAATAACAAGCTAACACGCTCTTCCACTGGTAAGTTATGTTTCCTATCGTGGTCTTTATTCACCCTACCTTTCTAATTCCCATGTACTCACCTCTCCTCGCTTTAAAAAGTGCAGCCATGGCTCCTTCTTCTCAGTTTGATGTGCAACCCTGCAACCATGCCCTGCGGCGTTCAGGTGCTGTCGGAAGTGTGGGAATTACGATACGGAGGCACAGTGTGGCGTTTATGGACGCTGCGGTCATGCCGTTAAAATAATACGTTGTCTTTAAATACTCAACGTGAATATATTCACATAATTTAATTCAAACCTGGAAACTGACAAGTTTAATATCTATCTGCCCTGAGTACTTTTTTCATTACAGAAGCATTTAACATCTACGTAATATAAACTAAAAATATATATAAACGTATCCCAACTGTTCTTCTCTTATTTATCCAGTGAATTTACAACTACAACACGATTGAGTCACAGTGTGGCAGTGTGTGACTGAGTTCTTCTTCTTGAAACATGTGGCTTTTTTCCAAAATCTGAGGGTCTGAGGAAACCGAACACTGAACACACCTGATCCAGGTAATCAGCAGAGGGAAAACAACAGGATGGTGGCCCTCGATGACTGTGACACCTGTGGCTTATATAATTATAAAATAATAACTACTCTCACTTAGTGTATAGTTAGTTTGTAATACTTCATTGGCTATACATCATAGTTATGATATTTCTATTACAAAACACACACTAAATATGGCAACTGTTTAGGTAATGGTGTAATAGTTTTAGGTCCACAAACATTGTTCTGTGCTGAGTATGAGGTTTGTGCTCGTCTGTTTTAAGGTATAAAACTAATGAAAAGCAGGTTAAAATCAACTATTTAACACCAGTGTCATCTAAACATAAAGAGATATTTGTCAGGAGAGCGAACAAATGTTATCCAGTCAGGAATGTTCAGGTTTTTCACAACACATTTATTGTTTAGCACCATAAAAAGTCAGTTAAGGTTGTCCAGTGTTATCAGTCTTTCCTTCAGCATGGAGCGATGATGGTGGAGATTCAGGAAAGGACTGGAAAGAGGGGGCATTGGGAGAAATTAAAAGCTGAGAGGGCTGAGTGGCTACGACAGCACCAAGTGGCCGGCAGGTGGGATTCACTTGCTGGCGGAGGTGAAGGTGAAGCATCCTCTCTGGTGGAACTGCATGTCCCTGATACGACGCATGGACTGGATCTGGGGCTGGAAGGCGCAGAAGTCGTTGTAGTGTCTGTAGTCACCGCACTCGAACAGGTACTGGTAGCCTCTGTATCCAGGGTACTGGTAACCCACCCAGCTGAGGGAAACACAGTTGGTGAGGAGACATAGTTTCTGATGGTCTATTAGTGTAACTCATGGTTTGTGCTGGTGGTATTTTGGTGAGGAGGTTCTAGGAACTCTGGCGTTCTAGTTGCCATTCAGAAGGCTTAAAGGTTCCCTAAAGGAGTTTCTAGAGGTCGGGGATATTTACTGGTCACTGAAGTGAGGGTCTTCTGGGAGGTTTAGTGGTGATTCATAGGTTCTACTGGTGACCGTGGTTCTAGAAGTCCTTTAGGAGGACCAAGAAGTGACTTAGAACTTGGGATCATCCTAAAGGGGCCTGCAGAATTAAGGTTCTTATGGTAATTGAAGAGGTTCTAGATGTAGTGCTTTAGAAGGACTGATGTCATTGAGTAGGTTCTAAGTGTCCATTAGCAGGTTCTAGTGATCATGAACACTGATGGAGTTCTCACAGAACCAGATGCATTCTGGTTCTAGATGTATCCTGGAGGTACTGATTGTTCTTTAAAACCTTTTAGATGCTCATAAAGTGGCAGTGGTGCAGTGGAGCAATCAGATGTGTAGCCACTAGCAGCGTTGGCTAACCATGGTCTTTGAGAGCCACGATCCTGTTTGTTTTCCAGTTATCCCTGCTCGACCTACTGCTGATTACCTGGATCAGGTGTGTTCAGCCAATCACAATGTCTATCTGCAGGGACAGTTGGAAAACAAGCAGGACTGTGGCTCTAGAGGACCAGGGTAGGCCACCCCGACATAGTATGAAGAAACATTCCTGCTAAAAATACACATTTGCCGAAAAGCAGAACAGCACACAGTCAGCTTCAAGCCTTGTGATGACATGTCACCCTGCTTTTTATGAACAGCTGCATTGTGGAGTGACTAGAGGCCTGCAGCTTCCTCTAAAGCCATGTCTACAACAATATTTGCAGTACAGAGCCTCCACTCTGGGTATATGTGGGAAGTGAGCAGACACATTAGCTCCCAGGCGGCATGACAAGGTCTTTTGTCATTGTCATGTAGTTTAAACACAAGCCCCGTCTTGATCCTCAACTGAACTCGTTCATTTTGAAGCGTTAGCAGCTAAAGGTGAGTAAGTGTGTGTCTGGGTCTACTCACGCTCCTCCTGGCACCCTCACGCTGCCCACTCTGTCACAGAAGCCATGTGCCCAGAGGGTGGGCACATCATCCTCCTGGATCTCCATCTTGTTGCCCTGGAAGTCGGAGAGCTCGTACAGACAGATCTTGTGCTCCAAGTTGTCCTGCAGGGAGGAAAGGAGGCATAAAAAATTAACATTTGCCTCATTGTGACATAATGTCCACACGTTAATGAAACATTATTTCTGTATTGATTTTATTCCTGCAATCACTTGGCGGCTCGGAGGTTGTCTGTCTTTCCACCAGAGTGAAATGCGTCGGCATATATTTCATGAACTTTCAGGAAATTTCTATAAAGTTTTGTGTCCTCTGACTTTCAATCTAACACCAGGCTAAAGACAGAATGTCTGTCAGCCTCAGCTTAGCTGTAATGCTACTGTAACAATGCTAACCACTGACTTTTAGTCTATTTTCAAGGAGAAAAATCAAACATTTACAGTTTTATCTCTCTTCCTTTCTGCTACTCTCTGTCTTTTGAAATGGGACATCATTGTGTTCCTGCCTCTCTAATCTGAAGATTTACTACTTGTTATACTGAGCTGCATAGATGTCAGTGTTGGACAAATTAAAGAAAAATAATCAACTAATTGGTCCATAATCAATAGTGAAAGTACTCTGTAGTTGTTGCCCTAGTTGTGTGTAATAGTCTGTGTCATGCCCTCCAGCCCAGGATGTTATCCCCTGTTAGATATAAAACACAAACCATGCGGATGGGCCTGAGGGACATGAGGCAGTCGCTGCGGTAGGAGTTGCTCCAGGTATCCCAGCGAGGATACTCTCCCTTCTCCAGGATGAACATCTCCCCACGGAAGTTAGTCTGCTCAAAGGCAACAAAGCTGGAGAGGCAGGGCCACCAGGCGCATGGAGGGCACAAGGGTGGAGAGGACAGGAGACGAGAATCAGTTAATAAACATCTGTCTGACTGTGGGTGGGTGAATCAGCGCCGGGTCTGTGTGTGTTCACTTACGGGCCGCACTCCACAATGATACTACGCACTCTATCCATGCCACGGTCACACACGTTCATACACTCGTTCTGGACCTCGATCATTCTGCCCTGGAAGTTCTCCTGGTCGAACAGCATGATCTGCACGGGCGAGAAATGACCTTGACTTAGCTGCAGCTCCTGCTTGCTTTGATTTGACTCACTAATAACATGAGATAAATTACATTTGGAAGGATGTGACTGCATCCACCACAACTACCGAGAGCCCTGTTAAATCCACTTTGTTAATCATTTGAAATGACACAGTTAATCCCAACTGAATTTAAAAAAGCCTTTACAGAGTTAACTTTGGTTTTAGGAATCCCAACACAGTGGGAATGAATATGGTTGTTATCTGAAAAGCTGAACAGAAATGTCCTCCATAATCCACAACTACAGCTTTTTCAAGCAGGTTCCTGTGAAGAGACATTGCTGTTTGCTTTTCAGTGTTTAAGCAGAAATAAAATCCAGTTCACCTCCACTGAACTGAGGAGCTATCAGAAATCAAAGCAAATACAATCCAAACTATCTGCATGGGAGGACGGGTTCTCTCCTAAACCTGGGCCAACAGATCCAGTGCAGACTCAGCAGAAAAGCTGCAGATGTCTATTGCTGCAGTGACTCACTCTGTAGGATCCCATGCCAGGCTCGCCGGTCTTGGTGGCCTTGCTGGAGGCAGCTGGGGCGGGGGTTCCCTTGTCCTTGGCATCGGTGCCCTGGCTGGAGGCGGACTTGGCAGTCTGAGACATGGTGAGGGGCTTCAGGAGAGTCTGGGTGAGACATGGAGGAAGGCAGAAATAGAAGTGTGAATGGAAGTGACAAAATTACAGAGGAGAAAATGAAAAGGAGAAGTGTGGCCCAGATGAGGTGTCAACTTATCAGAGGGGTGGTAGGTGAGTGTGTTTCTGGGATTTGGACTAAAACAAGTCTTTATGTGGGCGCTTTATTTGGACCTCTGTTTGGGTTTTTCCCCAGGCTGAGGGTGGTTTTCCCGGGTGTGGATGAGGTGCGGCTGTCCCCCTTCACTGTGCTGGATGCTCTGGCGTGTATGTCTGTGTGTCCTTACCTGCGTTAGTACAGCTTGCTGTGTCGTGTGAGGGAGGCTGGCTCGTGCTGGTCTCTTCAGCCCCCAACCCAAGCTTATATACTCTGGCAAAGGCCAAACGTAGAGGCTCACCGCACAATAGAAAGCCTCTCGTCATCACAGTTGGCCTGTGCCAAAGCCATGGGGTCAGTGCATAGCCTAGAAACGCCGCCGGCCCCTCTGGCCTGCCTGTAAGCATTTTACTATCAAAGGAAACCACTGACCGTGGCGTTTTCCCGTGTGTTGGGCTGCTGGGCTGTAAGCTATAGCTGTATGTTGAGAGGAGGAATGCAAAGAGCTAATCCCTTCTCTGCATCACCTATAACAGCACATAAAAACACAACATAGTCTTTTGACTTTGGACTCAAAAATAAAAAGACTCCAATTCTTACTAATTCAGAACACAGTACAACAGTGTCTTATTTTAACATGAATGAATACATAGTAACACTATGAAGTTGACTGTCAGTCTGCTTTACGGTTCTTCGTTTTGGAGAAGTTCTTATGTATGTGCTTTCAATCCAAAAGTGAGAGGAGAACATTAATACTCTCTGATGTCAAGAGGCCGTTAGCCTAGCTTAGCATGACAACAGGTAGAAGGAGGCTAACAAAAATATCTACCATGATCTTTAAAGGTTTGATCACACAATAACATGTCACAACAAAATGTACGAGTTTGTCCTTAGTGAAACAGGCGGTGATATGTGTGACCACTTACAGGACTAAACCACATAGCTTGTAAGCTAACTGTTTTCTAGGTTATACATTGTGTCACTCAGTAACAGTTTACTGACAGTGAACTAGCTAATTGTCATTTAGCGTGTTCATTAGCTTAGCAGCTATAGACCATAAGGTTGCACACTTTCAGTCAGTGTAGATGAAAAGAGTTCAGTAGTCTCTGAACGTCTCATGGCTGCACGACACAGCTAATGAACTAATCTTCCTAAATAATTTATCTGCATGTTTTATCATGGTGGATCCACAGATATCTGGTGTAAACCTTAAAGACAAATTCACCTATCAAACGTGTTTATTCAGCAGGGCTGTGTTAGCTCAGGTAAAAGTTCGGACTATTGTCTCGGATTTGACTCGGACTCATTGGTCTTACATTTGCATTTACAGTTAACAAGTGACTTACAAGCGAGATACAAAGCAAAAATCTAAGTCGAGGAGAGAAACATTAAAGCGAAGCGTTTTTGGTCTTGGACTAGTCTCAGACTTGGCCATTGGACTCGACGTGTCCAGCATGTCTTTCTTCCCTCAATTTAACTTCATCTTTCAAAACAGACTTATTCATAAACCTATAACTGTGAATATGAGTTCCCCTTTCACTCCTGTCATTAAGTACTGAGTAATACTTCAGTATAACTATGTTACACACTTTCTGCTACTAAAGTACTGTGAAAATTGTCACAGCTACGCTTCAGCATGGTAATCTGAGAGGAAGTCATACTGCATTTTAAATATTTAAACACTATTCAAAACGCACAACACTATTCAGAAGTGTACTTTGTTCAGATGAAAAGCTAGTAGTATACTTAGTAGTTCACTTTTTGAATTCAGAACAATACTTTGATAAAAAGTGTATCACTAGTAAACTATAAAATATAAAAGATTATTTGTTGTATACTTTAAAAATACTTTTATAAACTAGAAAGTGCCAAATGGCCAAAGTACTAAAAAAATATCCTTGCAGGTACCAGTAGTATACTAGTTTATTTCAACGTTACTTAAGTTTACATGAAGAAACAAACTTTCAGTACAGAGCTGTAATCTGAGGCCACATAAGGAAGAGTAAAAGAAAAAGTATGTTTGTAACGAAACAGTGATAATAACAATATGTTGATTTAAGAGATCAAAATGATAAAAAGTCAAACCTATGAAATGAAAGACAACAATACAAAAATACTTTCAATTTCTGTGACTGATTCTTCTTTATTAAACTGGCCTCTGTACAAACCAGCAAACCCAGTTCTGGCACATTTAAATCCACATTAATACAGTTTGGTGTTTGTATATGGCAGCAGCACACATCATCAGTAAAAGTACGTCAGTACAAACCTGCATCACTGCACTGTACCTGAGGATTGTTGGTCTTTAGAGGTGGAATAAAGGTTGTTGTTGATTATGGTGATAATTCCTGGATTACATCTGGATTACATCTGGATTATATCTGGATTATATCATCTCAGATGTGATTATTTCCACCATGGAAGTGGGATTAAAAAGTGTTTGATATATGCAGATTAGGTGTGAACTAATCCCGCTGTGTAATCTGCTGCATTCTGGATGATCATGAGCTTTTTTTTGGTGGCAAATTGTGTTGTATAGTTTTTTACTTCTTGCACATTAACACAAATAAGAATAAAGATGTTTTTACATCATTACAACATAATTTTTGCTGTTTTTGCCAACAAATTCCATGAAATGACCATAATCTGCCACAGTTTCCTTAAAATAAGATAAAATAAATAATTAATAGATAAAATGAATATTTCCTTCGACAACTAGTTTAAACAACCAGATGAAACTGGTGCGTTTGTTAGGGATTATTTTCAGAATCGTTTCAAGGCACAGTAGAATATCAGATCATAAAATAAAAATGATTGACAGTAAGAAAACACGCATCACCAGACGTAGCCTTTAAATGCTGGAAGGTTTTATTTCAAATCATGTTTACAGCCTCATGTACAGAATCACTGATAGTGAAACACACTCACCTGTGGCCTTGTGTCAC
The DNA here is from genome assembly GCA_900302695.1 of Helostoma temminkii. Taxonomy (NCBI): domain Eukaryota; kingdom Metazoa; phylum Chordata; class Actinopteri; order Anabantiformes; family Helostomatidae; genus Helostoma; species Helostoma temminkii. Next base: position 56,101 of record OMLM01018680.1, on the reverse strand, counting down.
GTACACTGACACTAACTCTTCTGCACATGTTTGACTGCTCTGACTTCCCAGCCCTTCCAGGTCTGTTCAGACACACAGTTTTATACATCACCTCCTCAAAAAAAGTTCTTCCATAAATCCGGTTTTATGAGACATGAAGGACTTTAGCCAGTGTAAGGAGCTTGTGCTTTTACATGCAGTATTTCCTGTTGAAATGTATTTCTCCACAAGGAATAAAAGTTACTCCTGTCTGTGTCATTAGTGCAGTTTAGACTGTGACACAATTATTACACCTTCCTTCCTGTTGCCTCTGTCTTTACATGCAATAATACAACTTGGTTGAATGTGTCACGTATTGTTTATGATTTACATCTTTAAATTCTGTGCTCAAAACCCAAATTCCTTTGTGCCGACAGGAGATGAAGCTGTTGCTTTAGAAAGTCCTGCAGCTCTTTCAGTGGTGTTTGATTATGTAATCAGTCACACACACAGTAGCTAGCAGTACAGTAGAAGATAACATTGTCGCTGAACATGTTTCACCATCACAGACTTCTGTCAATTTTAAAATGGTAATGCAATAAAGTTAGAGTTTCACAATAAAACGTCTCAGCCTTCATATTCTGACTTAAACACTTTGCTGAAACATTTTTCTCATGTGCGCTTAGAGAGAGAGAGAGCGAGAGAGAGGGGGGGTTGTCTGTTAAAACATCTTATCACAGAGTCATCAAAGGGAGTATTATTGTACTACATGCAGTGTGGAAAGTATTTCTACACCTAATGTCTGGATGAATAACTTCCTCTATGCTGTTTATATTTCTGCCTGCACAAATGTAACCATGTTTCATAACTGTATGCTATCTGTGCAGAAAATCACATCCTCTCAGCTAAACATTACGCTGGAATTTCACTTGATTTAACCAGGCTGCTCTGAAAATGTCAAGTATGTGGACAGCTGAGCAGGAAAGACAGAATGTGAGCATCGCACAGATTCCAGGGGCCTTTTTCACCGTTGTCTGGCTATTTACGAACAAAACTAGTGAAGAAAACGACCACTAAATGAATCTAAAGTGAAAATATTCGTTCAATTAACCCCCAGAGTGCTTCTGGTTTCTCTCATATTCTCCGTGTCCACTGCTCAGGTTGATAATGTGGTGTCTGCACTTCTGCACCTCCACAGATTAACCGTGCTTTTGTCGGGGGGGACAAAGAAAAGCCCCTCCCTGCTGCTGAGCCGGGGCTTTCGGCATGGCCCCTTGCCAGGGGAGGCTTTAAAAGGGTGGGGGCGCGTGGCTCCTCTCACTCTCACGGCAGGACATCCCAAGGGCATCAAAGCAAGGTGAGTCCCTGTCCCTCACCCACCCAGCCGGGCCAGCACAGCCAGCACAGCCAGCACAGGGCAGCAGAGCCAGGCTACAACAGCCCCCATACTCATCCCACACATATACTCCCCAACACAGGAGCCCAAAGACCATCACTGCACCCGGTGGGTGACATAAACAGTGGTGATGGTGGAAAATCTCGGTAGCAGCAGCAGCAGCAGCAGCAGCAGGATATGGGCAGAAAATAAGATAAAGAGATAAATTGGGTGGGGGAGAGAGCCAGGGGAGTCCAGATGAAGCCTCTTCAGTTTTCTGTAGGACTATAAATAGATGATCAGTCTGGGAATTACACATTCAGGCTGATTCCAGTATCCAGGCCATGTTGTCGCTAGTGCCTTCCAACTTTTTAAAGTACACAGTTGCTGTTCCACAGGCCATTGAACATGGTGCAGTCTCCTGTCGAGCTGCGTTTGGCCTCTCACCAGATCAAACTTTGCTGTTTCGCTTTGTGCTTCAGACTCAGATGGATGTTTAAACTAACTTGTGATTTCAGTTTGATCGCTGTGATACTGTAGCTTCCTTTCCTGTGTTTTTTCCTGCCAGACAAGATGACTCACCACTGCACCAAGTTCTCCGGCCACTGGAAGGTGAGTGTGTGGATGGAAGAACAGATTCATACATCACCTCGCTGGGGGGTGGGAGGTGGGAGGTGGGGGAGACTGGTGTGGCTTTCAGCCTACAGGTTTTACCTGAGATGTGACTTGCAGTAAAATGTCTCAGATGAGAAGGCACAGAATGAGGAGAGCTGTGACTTCTTTCAGAACAGATGTGGACCATGTCTGGATGCTACCACATTTACACCATAATCTTCTACATTTGTAAACTAGTAAAAAAGCGGCAGTTTGATTGTCATTGTGTCTTTAAAAGAAGCCGCTCAGTTGATTTCTTGCATCAAACCACGCTCCATACAGTGTCCCTCCACTGCTGTATTCATACACAAGCCTGAGCTGCTTTGACCCGTATGCATTTCCCCTCTCAGATCATCGTCTTCGACGAGGAGTGCTTCCAGGGCCGTCGCCACGAGTTCACCTCCGAGTGCTGCAACGTGATGGAGTTCGGCTTCGAGACCGTGCGCTCCCTCAGGGTGGAGAGCGGAGCGTGAGTAGACATACATGTCTGTTGTGTCAGTGGGCAGCTGTGAGGTGATGGAGAGGTAATAACTGTTCACTGTTTTGTCCCCAGCTGGGTGGGCTACGAGCACGCTTCCTACCAGGGACAGCAGTTTGTCCTGGAGAGAGGAGAGTACCCCCAGTGTGATGCTTTTGGTGGTAGCAACGCCTATCACATTGAGAGACTGACCTCCTTCAGACCTATTGCCTGTGCTGTAAGTTCCCTCCTCACTTTTTGTGACATAACTTGACTGACAGGACAAACAGCTCGTGTGGACGTATCGCTCACTTTGTTGTTGTTTTCCAGAACCACAGAGAGTGTCGCATGACTATCTACGAGCGTGAGAACTTCCTGGGCCGTAAGGGCGAGCTTAGCGACGATTATCCCTCCCTCCAGGCCATGGGCTGGTGCAACAATGAAGTTGGCTCTCTCAGGATCCAGTCTGGAGCGTGAGTGTCCTCCAAATGTTTTTCTGCCTCCAAAAATAACGCCTGCGAGGCTTTCACAACAGCGGTGTTTTGCAAGCACTCATGTGCGCTTCCTTCTTTCTGTGGTTTCTCAACAGATTTGTGTGCTACCAGTACCCTGGTTATCGTGGATACCAGTATATCATGGAGTGTGATCGTCACTGTGGGGAGTACAAACACTTCAGGGAGTTTGGCTCCCACTGCCAGACCCCTCAGATCCAGTCCATCCGCCGTATTCAGCAGTAACAGCTTACTTCAAACCCTCTCTCCCATGTAACCTTTCACCTTTGACCCCTGCTGCTTCCCAGTGCTGAATAAACTGTCTTTCTTAAACCTTACGGACTTCCACTAATGAATCTGCTTCTCTAACGTTCACTCATCATCATCACATTATAGTATAGTATATAATACTGAGAATGAATAGTAAAGTATATAATACTGAGACTTAAACAGGAGCAAGTAACATGTTTGACACTTTGTGTCAAATAACTGATTCACCAACTGAGTAAAAATTGATTTGTAACAATTCTGATAATCTACTAATCATTTAAATCAATTATAAATAATGATCTTAAATGTTCTCAAATGTTTTCTCTTCTCTAATATGCTATATGATCTGTTAGTTTAGTGTTTAATTATGATATTTCCCCATGTGGCTGTTTTCCAACTGCGAAACACAGAAATACAATGATGCTTCGATATTCAGGAGAACTTTTAAGTATATATTTTGCCAGTGATATTTCTGAACTTTTACTTCATGTAAAGAATATTTTAACTGTTGATACAAATATTTCAAACACCGATCATTTAGCTGATCGTATCTAAATTAAACATTTATGATGTTGTCTATAAAATGTGAGGAGCAGGACAAACATAAATTCAGTTCGCTACATGTGAAATCCTGCACGTTAGTAAAGCAGAGATTGTTCAGTCCGATTCATTTGAACATTAATTTCAGATCATCTACATGAATCGTTACTTAAGCAAAAGATGCAAATGTGTTTTCTGAGAAACTGTCTAAGTTTAAGGTACACAAAGTACAAACAGTAATCAAGTAAAAGTGCAAGTATTTGCCTAGAGAGATACTCCACTACAAGTAGAAGTACACTGTAATGTTTCTACTCAAGTAAAAGTACTGGGATATGATCTAAATGTTAAAGTCTCAAAGTAAAAGTACTGTACAGAGTATTTTCAGCAGTGTTGATAACATCAGTGTAGAGTCTGGTCCAGTTAGAATGTGATGTTACCTACAGACTGTGGAACAGAAACAGTGACAGTAACTAGTAACTAAGTAAATGTACTCAAGTACTGGACTTAAGTACAGTTTTTACATTCTTGTACTTCACTGTCTTTCTACTTCATGTTACTTTTACTCCACTGCATCCATTTGAAATCATCAGTTACTAGTTACTTCCTGTAGGTTTAAATTCACATGAAACCTTAAAAATAAATGCTAAGTAACTAAGTACATTTACTCAAGTACTGTGTCCAAGTGCAGTTTTGGGGTTCTTGTTCTGGTTCTTTTACTTCACTACAAGTACTTTCCTTTCCAGAAATAAACGTGTACTTCTACTTGTAGTGGGGTATTTTTCCTGGATTACTGTGTGTACCTCACTGCACTGATCAGCAGCATTACCATGACTGACCAGGAAACGGCACTGCGTCTCCACCAGGCCCCCACCTCCAGACCAGACCTGAGCTGGGCTGTGACAGTCAGAGGCTTCGTGACTTTTCAGATTCAGTGTGAAAATCATTGTTTTTAATCCTGACACACGGTGAGAGGCTCATCAATCCCTGTTCACATGCTAAAGCTGCTGCAGCCTCACTTATCACATTCAAATGAGCCTACATGTGAGTCTTTATCTTGCAGCCTCCCCCCTGTGGGAAATTTCCTGTATACAACGAGGAGAAGCTCATTCCCAGTAGACTGTCATTCCCAGTCCCTGATGTGATGTGGAGTGTGGAGATGGGGAAATTCCTCATTTGGAACTGATGGTGATGATGTCAGCTGGATGCGCAGCTCAGGCTCTAATTTGTGCCTCAACAAACTGAATTATTTGCGTGCGGATACAAAGCTGCTCCTCTGTCGACACCCAGTGGCTCCAGGTCCAGGAGCAGCGACCCGCTCCGGGTTTTAGCAGCCTCCCCGCGCCGCAGTGGGAGGAAGTAGAACCACAAAGCGAGCAGTACCAGTGTGCTAGTGAAAAACACTGAAAAATACACCGAAGGGGGACTTCAGCTGAAGCATGTGCCATATTGGAGCTGGAAAAGCAGCAGCTTAAGCGAAAGGAGCGGACAGAAACGCCTGGCGCACGGCGCAAGGGAAGACGCGTCTACCAGTTCTCTAAGCCGAGAGTGGGCTCCCTCAGCTCGGGTCGCCTGGGAGGCAGCAGTCGCTCGGGGCTGGCGCAGCACGACGACCCGCTCGGCTCCGGTTCTTATTTGAAATATCCGCCTGCGTGCGCTGGATTTAGCGGAAAAAGATCCCCAACGCAGAGTCGTGCTTTTCGTTTTACCCCACAAACGGGCGTCCGGAGTCGTCGCCGCACAAGTTGACCGCAAGTTTCCAGCGAAGAGGAAAAGTTGTCGGTTAGCGAAGCAGCGAGCTGCCGCTGTCCAGCCGAGCTCCCTCCCTCCCTCCTCCGCCATCGGCGTCACCGCCAGCCCACAGCCAGCAGCGAGGAGGGTCCCCCTAACGCTCGGGTCAACTCGGCAAGCAGCTATGGATTCATTTGTGCGATTTTAGCCTCAGTTTTTAACTTCTCTCCACCCTCAGAAGCTGCTTTTTAACCATTTCCCGGCGCCGCTTCAAGACTTCCCCTATAACGTTAGTCGCTGCCAGTTCGCTCGCAGCCGTTAGCTTATTAAGCAAAGCGCCGTCTGAAATCGAGCCAGTGTTGCCGTTAGTGCCAACCACTGTGTGTTTACTACTGGCAACAAGGGGGATTTAATGTATTTGCTGATCTGAAATAAGCCAAACTAGACGTGGGTGCTGGTAAATCTCCCTGTGGCTCTGGAGTGTTCGTTAGTTAGCCTACTAGCTAGCAGGTTTCATTTTGCTAGCTAGCGTGGCGGCTAACTAGCAGGCGAACTCAAATATCGAAATTGCCAGGAGGCTGAAGCGAGTTCGCTTTCGGAAGTGTGGATTTATCTTGTCATTGCTTGACTTCGCCGCTTCGCTTGGGCTGGAGTTGGTGCTAAACCTCTCGAGGTGTTTAACCACGTCTTTTTAATTTCATTTTTTTATTTTTTGGTGACTGATGAGCCGATAAGAGGGGGAACATTCACAGGAAGCCAGCCAGCGGCGGTGTGTGGATGTCAGGGAGTGTGAACCATGAGCAGAGCTGGCTTCTCTTCGACCTGCGCTTGTGTGGTTTCATCAGCGCAGACACTCGCATGAAAGCCCTGTGATGCACCAGCTGACACCTATTTGGCTCTGATGGTCCGTTTCCACCTGGATGTCCTCCTGCCCAGTGTCTCCGGCTGCTGCTGAGACCCAGACCGCCACCTACACGTGTTTTATCACTGCAAAGACACTTCTCCTGTGCAGCCACTAAAACCAGGACATTTTTTGGACAGCCCAGTGTTTACATTTGAAGGAGATCCTCCAAACACATGCCGCAGTCGAGACAAACCAGTCGTTTGGACACGTTTCCATCAAGAGGACTGGGAGAGTCCCCAGAGACCTGCAGGATCTGACACCCAGCATCTGGTGCATCAGTCTACCCGTGTCTACGCGTCCTTTCTGCCTCTCCAGACCTGCACTAAATGGGATTATAAGGACTGTGATCTAGTGAGGCCTGTGCGCATTTCTCCTGCAACCTGTCCCCCAATGTCCTCCCTCCTGAATTTCCCCTTTTCTGCCACAATGGTGGCAGTTTGAGGCGAAGTGAGCAGACGGAGACAACGCCACCTTTCCTGCCCATGGTCAGCCCCGCCGTGCGCTCAGCCGGCCCCCTCTCACACCTCGGCCCTTGATGTTGCTCCTCTCTGGCGGAGGACACTGTTTTTTTAATCACCTAAAGCCAAACGCATCCCCCGTTTTCTACTGATCTGCTCGTCCCAGGGTCGAAAGATGGCGGACCTCGAAGCGGTGCTCGCCGATGTCAGTTATTTGATGGCGATGGAGAAGAGCAAATCGACTCCGGCGGCCCGGGCGAGTAAGAAAATCATCCTCCCTGAGCCCAGGTAAGCACGTTTACGCAGCGCTTTGGTGCCGAGCCGTGCTCCAAACTTGTGCTTTATTTGCCTGTGAAGTGGATGAATGTTTTGTGCAGGCTGTGCAGCCATATAGGGAGATGGAGGCGTGCTTCCTCTCAGACCTGTGACTTACTGTAGATGCTGCAGCTCAGTGGCTTCACGCAGTGACTCACTGTGCTTTCCTTTTCCTACCTATAGCATGTCAGGTTAGCCTTTCACATTGCGTTTGTCACCTTTTCCAGACAATACCAGGTTGTTAGCGATGTCCTGTCCTCTGACCGTGAGTGGAAATGTCCTCCTGTGTATCCCAAGGCTTGTCTAAGTGTGAGTGTCATCATAAATATGTCTTACTGAGGTTGCATCCAGACACACGCTGTTTTGCAAGCACCCACCACGACGAGGCCATCGGATGACACCACAGCTCAGTTTCCTTTACAGTACACCCCCCAACGTCTACACATCCTTCTGTCTCATCTCATTAGTGAGTTATTCAGACCAGGTTTTGGGCAACTAGTGTGTGACTTGATGGGAGAGGATGTGGTTACAATTTGGTTACTGAGATAGTTGCTGTTCATTTGTAAATTTGGGTTTACTCGGATGGTAACCACAATGTGAACAGCACGTCTGCTTCGATCAAGCTGAGTGTGTTCTGGATACCTGCACGTAGGTAAACACTGTGTGGCTTAAACACCTGTGATGTGGTGACTCCGGAGCTTAAATACCGACTCGTTTCGGCAGATCAGCAGAAAAAGGCGATTCAGATGCTGCATTACACGTTGAAATTAATACACGGCCTGTTGATCTTTCCAACCGAGGTGATTTAATTACAGGTTTATCTGCAACAGCAGATGAAATCCCAGCCCAGCCCACATTTGTCATTCATATATTAGCGTTTGGACGGACGTAAAACAATCCATTACCCCTGCATACATCATTTATCCTTTTATCTGTGATTGAAAAACAGGAACGGCCGTCATCTTGGCAGCTTTAAGAAAAGGCTTTGACAGCTCCAGACAACAGCAGCTGATTATATTTCTTAACCTAATACTTAGTGTAAAGTGACACAGGTTCACATCAAACTGGTTCCTATTTATCAAGATTGTTTTATAACCGATACTATTCCAAGCCAGGCCTTCCCCTTTGTGACATTTAATAAAACACAGCTCTTTTTTGGCCCGTTTGCTTCAGAATCCAGTCACTGAACGCTGCTGCTAACCATTAGTAAACGCTTTGTGAGCTGATAAATGTGGGTTTCCTTCCTGCAGGCCAGCACTGGTTTCGGTTTATGTCACTAAGGTATTAAAATGAAGTCGCAGAAACTTGACGCCGGCTTGGTTCCGCCCATTCGCTTCACCAAACATTCTGCCACATCTAATTTTTGTCCAAACAAAGTTGTGTTAATGATGCACAGTAACACAGCTGCAGTACTACAGACCCAGTAGTAAATCTGAGTACTCTGAGACACAGAGTGATTTGAGTATTTTTAGGGATCAGTAGCGAGTGGCGTTTCAAACTTGGAAACCAAAGGAAACCTATGTTCTGAACATTGAAAACTGCAGCAGGCTTCACATGGGCCTGCATCCCCTGGTGAAAATGTGCCCATGCTAGTGACACACTGAAACTGGGTATTTGGTAACGTTTATTCAGATGTGTCACATCATGCTGCATTGGTTTTAATTTTTAGGCAGTTTTACACAAGTGGCCTGCGTCAAATTAGTATTTTATATTAAAACATGAGTTTTTGGTTGAATGTGTTTACCGTAGGGTCACATCAACATGGCAGCTCCACGATTCTCTGTGCGAAGTTCATAACAGAGACGGGCACATTACAGACTCTACAGTGAAGCGCAGCGTTTCACCGTGTCAGAAAACCAAAAGAGACGACCAGGCTCTGCTTAGGAAGCAGTGCTTGGTCACATGGCCTTCCAATGTGCAGCGTTGCTAGCTTTAGTGACTGTATCTAGAAAATTAGCGACATGTTGTCTGGGCCATAACTGTATGTGAGCCGAGTCACTAAAATGTGTATTTCACTTGAAACCAAACCAGCCTCACTGTATAGTTTATTATATCGTAATATCTCCCACAATAATCACCAAACCGTGCAGCCATAAAGAGAAGTTACACCAGTAATAAAACACTTGTTGCTTCCCTTTAACCAGTGACCACGAAGATGTAGAAATCCGCAGGTTTTTGAAAAAGCTTCAATTATCTTTCATCAGCGACTGTCTGTTAACCAACAGATGCTGTGTTTGCTCTGTAGTGTAAGAAAATGGTGTCAGTCGGTTTTGTGTTACAGCCACAGTAACGTGGTGTGAACACCTTAACCTGAGCTCTTATGGCAGCTAAACAGTAACGATATGTAGTTGATATATTTTTATATATGCTAATGCTGCTGGTCCTCTGCACCGTGTCATGATCCAGTTGTTAAAAAACTTTTATGTCTAGCTGTGTTTCACATGCAGGGTGGTGTTTCTCCTACTGAAAGTCAGCAGAGGTGGTTATTAGATTAATAAAAGCACAACCTGATTAATGGATTCAATGCTTCCGTCAAAACCGTACTCGAACTCACAGAGCCGATCGGTCCGATCAAGCCTAAAACCAGCCTGTTGCCATCAATCGGTGCATCACTAGTAGAAAACCGAAAACAACATAAAATCTAGTAGGTTATAACACAAAACAGTTTGGCTTCGCCTGCTTTCGTGTTCTACAGCAGTCCAACTATGTGCTGCTGACTGGTCCACGACTTATTAGCTTAAAAGCTAAAACTAGCAGAAGTAATTACTGACGTATGCTCGTGAAACTACAAAATATGTCTGTGAAAACAGACATTAAAACTCTAAAAATGTCCATTATTGTCGTTAAATCTCATATACAGAACCAGTAAGCTGGTAACAATCTCTCACTGCTTCACTTCTGTCTCGGCTCCAAGCCCATGGGTTCCTGCTGAACACACATACATAGTTGTGGCCTTGGTAATTTGTACTTTAGACCAACTGGCAGAAATACTGCATTTGTTTGGGGACTATTTTCAGTGGAGGAGTACTCCACAGTGTTTGTAGCAGAGCAGTGTATGTGGGCCTGAGTCAAAGTAAACTACACTGAGCGTCCGTGGTGATGAATGAACACCAGCTTTGTCTGGCTCTGTTATGTGCTTCAGCTGTTTCTGGACAGTGAAGCTCTGTGGCAGATTCCTCACTGATGGTCACAGATCATTGATGGGATTTGTTAGATATTAATAAAGGACCGTTCCAAGCTGGGCTACAAAAAGCTACAAACAGTTTACTTTAAACTTTTTCATTATTTACTGTGTATGTGTTGAAAGCCGCTGTAGATTTTACATCTGTCTCTGACAGTGTACAGTTCCTAGTTCTGAGCCTAGACTGTGTGTGTTCCCTGGACCAGCACCAGATTGTCTGACTGCATGTACCGCTCCTCTTTAGATGTTCAGTCAAGAATCCAGGTTGTGAAACATTGACTCTAGAAGAAGAACCGTGCTGGGCTGAGGTGCTGACAGTAGAGTACACTGTGTCATTACAGCTAAAGACACAGGATCAGCCTGTGGACGTGCTAATCTGTGAGATGTACGCCAGCTTACACATAGTTTAGGTAGTTATCAGCTGCCTTTTCAGAGGTGTTTCTGTTTGTACAAAATGCTAAATGCTTTTGCAACTATGGGTTATTATGGGCTTTTATGGTAGATATGAGCTTTATTATTTATTGCCCACTATGTTTCAGGAGCTGCAGAGATAAAAGCCCCAGCTAATGGATTATGACTCTGCTGTTGAGCCAATCAGTCGGCAAAGCAGGACTCTAATATGAGAATTCAGTAAATTCTCCTATGATTGTGTGTAATAATAATAATAATAATAATAATAATTACGACCTAACGGGCGTTGTAGCAGCTAAATCACTACAGCTTTCAGTGATGCGTCCAGCAGAACTGGTAGAAACAGTCACATCCTCACTTCGTCGCCAGGTGGATTCATTTGAATCGGTTTAATGTGTAACGGGTTTAAAAAAAAATAAGGGTCTGAGAATAACTAACGTGAGCGAGGAGTGAAAGGGAAGAGGGAGAGCATGGGTCGCATCTGTGAAAGTAGTTCCTGAAAATAGCAGAACTTGATAAGACTGTAGAGATTGTGTGCAAAGTGACGAACATCTAGGCTTGCGTGGTTTTAGCAGTAGCCACTGGGACTGTGCGAAGCTTTGAGCCACATGCTTGTGTGCGTGTGGAGGTGGAGGCGGGGGGGGGGGCAGTTGAATGTGGCACTTTGGAGATAGCATGGGCATGCCAGATTCTCGGCGGGCCAAGGCTGTGTCCCCTGGCAGAGAGGTGAGATTTTGACAGCAACACTGGAGGCAGCTGAGATGGAGGCGTGAGGTAGGGCGATGGGCCGGCCCACCGTTACAGAGAAACCCTGTTAGATCAGACAGAAGGTGGAGGTACGCATGAAGTAGAAGTAGTAAAAGAAGTACAGTGTAGAGTGCTGACCCACCTTACACCCATTACAACATGCTCACATCGACTTGTTGCCATAAATCATGTAGCGTTCGCTGACTATACGTCGTCACATGTTGTGACAAGACGGCAGCAGAATAGTGAAATAGATAAGCGGCATAATGGCACACACACATTAAACCTGTCAACTGTGCTGTAAAGTTTACTGTTGTAAAACCAGCAGCGCAGAGTCACACCGAACCTTGTGCTTCTGGTCAGTCACTTTCTCTGATCCACCAGGCTCATGTGTAAATTTACCACATGTAGTCGTAAGTTTTAATCAGCTTGTTTAGGATTTGTGCTGCGGCAGAAGAGCAGCTTGGCTACATGAACTCAGCTCGGTGAGAGCTGTCAACAGGATCAGTTCAAACGTTATCTCGTACTGTATCTGCAGCTCGGGTCGTCTTTCTAGAAGTCTGTCATTACTTCCTGGAAGCCAAAAAAAACATTGTAATGGTTAACACGGCTGAATAATAACTGAATACAAATGAGGTTTGAGTTCTCTGAAGCTGATATCAAAGTAAAAACAGTAGCTGGCGCAGTCATTGTGTGACTTACAAAACAGAATTAGGCTCCTGTAGTTTGCTTGGAAGGCCCAGTGACTCACTTGTAAAGAGCTAACGTGACCATTCGACCCCAACGAGACAATCGTTCCTCAAACACTGGCAGCAGTGTTACACACAATTTATACATATTACATTTTCCAAGGGCCATGCCATTGTTACTCTGCAGTCATAGTTTCCTGCCACCTCCCATACACATTTACTGATATGGTTTGTCAGTATTTTTTTCTTTTCAGCAGAAACTGCAGCTGCGGTGATTAGAAGATAATAATTAGTTTTTATGTGCTGAGAGGACGACATGTACAACCCCACTTCCAGAAATGTTTAATGCAACGATTGAGAATCTGATATTTTATTTACAATAGATTATAATTATTATTATGGAGCTTTGTTAGAGGAACATTGTCCCATTCTGTCTGACACAGGATTCTAACTGCTCAGCACATCAGGGTTATTTTGTTGCATTTTGCTTTTCAAGATGCTCCAGATATTTTCAGTGGTAAAAGGTCTGAACTGCAGACAGGTCAGTTCAGCACCTGGACTCTTCTACTATGAAGCCATGCTGTTGTTATAGATGCAGGATGTGGTTTCACATTATTGAAATATTCAAGACCAGATGCAGGTTTTTGATGTGAGCGTTGATAAGCCAGGAGGTTCCTGTCCTCTTTAGTCTGGAGGACGTGACGTCCATAGTTTCTCAAAAAGTTTCCTACTTCAACAGATTATTTTAAATGAGCTTTGGTTCAGAAAAGACAACAGTGTTTCTGGATCATGTTCATATTCGACTTTAACTTGTACTTCTGGTTGGTACAGTGAACTGTGTCCACAGACAGTAATGTTTGGAAGTACTCCTGAGCCCATGCAGCGATGTCCGTCACAGAATCAAGTCTGTTTTTAATGCAGTGCCGTCTGAGTCGCTGAAGATCATGCGATCTCTTGTGCACAGAAACTTCTCCAGATTCTTCTGAAATTTTCTTACAATTTGTAGACGCAGCTTTTTCTGACTCTGTTTAAGCCAAGTACCTTAATTAGAGGTGAAACCAGGTACTTTTCTACCGTTTTGTTGCGTCTTGAGATGTGTTGATGCCGTCACTTTCAGAATTACCTTACCAGAGATCATGAGCAGAGCGGAGCGCTCCGAGCCGTACCAGACCGTCCTGCTCATTATTGCTCAGTGCTCCACTTAAATGTCTTAATTAAACGCACCTATGTACTCCAATAAATGGAAAAACATGGGTTAAAACGTGGCCTTACATCCCAATGAAATAAACATCAGTGACTTGCAATGGTAGATTTTTGACAGAAAAGTGGATTTTGAATCAGGCTTGGACTGTGAGTGGTACCCACATTGGATTGGGATACTGCCTCTCTTTAAAAAAACAAAAAACAAAACACTATCCAAAATGTGCTCGCTCCCCCTCTGCTACACTCACATGCAGTGAATTTTACATTTTCTTAATTTAAACATTTGATGTTTGGTTTTATGAGATTTGCAAACCACTGAATTGTATTTTTACATGGAGTTCACACAGCATTCTTGGATTCGGAGTTGTAAGTGATTGATTTTGAGATAACTTTGTGTTTTAGATGAATTGTTTTAGTGTTTAACACTTAAGTTCGAGCTGCGATCAGCTGCACGTGGATACGATCAGCGTGGTGCTGGCAGTTTTTATCAAAAGTGAAACTGCATCTACTGTAAGTGAAACTCAAACTCATTTCAGGCCTTGTGCGTCTTAATAGTAAACTGATCACTTCTTTAATGATTACGGAGTTTGTCTTGTCGACAGCTCTGTTGGCATCCACTAAATCCTACAGTTGTTGCAGTCAAGCACAAAGCAGCGCCCAGAAAAACAAGTTTCAAGTTGAACTAGTTTTCCTGGTAGAGAGAGTAATGACATGTCTAGAGGATTAAATGAGATGAAATAAGTGTTCCTCACTGCTGCTCAGTCAGACATGAACTAGGCTTTCTGAAGAGACGGAGGAGACTCTGCCTGTTGTCGGCTCAGAGTGTGAGAACGACAGAGGTGAAAATCTGTAAATTAATGATCAGGTTGAGTCTAAGATACATTTTAACAGGTCACAGTCTGGGCTTTGTGTTGTGTGGTGTGTTATCAACACAGTTCAATTACATGCCCACAGACCCTGGTTTACAAATGTCAGTGACATCCTGTTAATATGTTAAATATTTACATGTCTGCATACTTGCATGCTCAATACAGTAATGTGGACATCAACGGCTCATTAAAGTTCAGTGTTTGCACCTGGACATTTCCCCGACTGTTAAACTGCTAAATAGTTCTTGATGCCCAAAAACTCAAGTAATCAAAAGAAAATAAAGAACGAATCACCAGCTCACCTGGTTCGGGGAGTTCCCGCTGCACATACTTTGACCTTTAACTGCTGCACTGAAACCTCCTCAGCTGAGACCTCAAACACACACACACACGCATAATATAGGTAAAGCTGTATACTGAGTATAAATATAGACTCTTGTGAATGTTAAGCAGGTGTGTTGACTAAAATAAATCACATTTGTTTAGGCATAATGTATATATTTATATATATGTATATATTTTTGATTGAAGCTGATGATGATTTCTGATTTTGTTTCTACAACTGTGAAAATGCCCTCACTTATTATTCTTCTTATTTTATTATAATTTACCACCTAAAACTACAAATATATACGACCAATACATTTAAATGTTCACATTTCTGCATGAGAAGTTTGATGATTTGATTATGAAGATAACTGCTTCTTAACTTTTGTCAATGGATTACTTCACCAGTCTTTGCTGCTGTAACACTCTGTCCTGCTGTTAAGGGTGTGTAAGGAGACATAAAATCAGCTCAGAACATTGGGAGGGTCTCCCACCACCAGGTGCTGCTTTGTCATCAGCCAGTAGCTTTTAGGGGTTTAATAAAGGGTCACCTAGGAGACCGCAGAGAGGAGGAAAAGGCTGGTGGAGGCTTTTGGTTTATTATAACAGTGTTCATGTTGTTGTCGAGGTAAACACGTTCTCATCTGACAACTGGTTCATGCTGGAGCAGATGTAATGCAGGGAAAATTATGTAACTGCAGCCAAAAGGAAGGTGCAGCATGTGCTGGTACATACAGCAGGTACTAGCATAGGAAACAGAGGTAGCACCGTGCTCCTTGCATTTCTCTGCTAGGAATGTCTTACCCAAGCGTACTTCAGAATGTCTTTTTGTTTCATAACTTCCCCACCGCAGTTGCCCCATGATCACTGACACTCCCACTACTAGCATGTATTGCGCCACCTCCCTTTATGTTCCCTGTAGCTTAATCTGGATGAGTTACAGCTCCACTTTCATTCGTCCATCAGTTTGTATCAGCGTAAGCTCTGGCAGCATGACGACTGGGAGTGGGAATCTCCAGGCGTCTCTCAATTACAATTTAGAGAGCTGGCAGTCGATTAGAAAATGATTTTCAATGCATCTGTTTTCTACACAGGAGTTTTTGTCACTGTGGGGGTACTTGGTACTTTAAAAGTATTTGTAATGATCCATAATGAAGTTCTTCCAGTATCTTTAATTTAAATGGAAGAGATGAGGCACAACTGTCCAGCATCGAACCAACACTGTTCCTGAAGCAGAGGGCAACTAGCAGCATGCCATTAGTAAATGAATACAGACTCTAACATCACTAGCATAAAAACTAACAGACCTCTGATCAACATCCTCCTGTTATGTCGAACAAGCAACAAAATCCAACTCAAAACAATCTGCTGTACCAGAATCACAAACAGCTTCCATACTAAACTACTGAACTACACATCGGCGATGAAATACACAGTTAACATGTTGGGATGCAGAACTCCAATCACCTACCAGATTGCAGAAACCTGGTTTCACATTTACTAGGGATGGGGGTTACATTTACGTTTAGTCATTTAGCAGATGCTTTTATTCAAAGCAACTTAAAAGTGAGTTACAACTGCTACAAAAGACGAAGTCTGAGAGCAACACTGAAGGTAAAAGAAAAGTTTCACACAGTGTTTTAGTCTAGTGAGATGAGCAGTGGTGACAGGGGACCATGGTGGTTGATAAGATATAAAATGAGACGTGCTGCTGCATTATGGATCATCTGTAGAGGCTCGACTGCAGAGGCTGGGAGTCCTGTTAGTAGGGCATAGTAGTCAAGGTGGGAAATGACTCCACAAGGAGTTGGGTAGCATGTTCTGGAAGGTAAGGTCTGATCTGTCTGATATTGTAGAGAAAGTGTAAACGATCTCTGAAGATGATAAGTTGATGCCGATGTTTTGTTGTGGGGAAGGTTTGGCTGGAAACACCAGGAGTTCTGTCTTGGAGAGACTGAGTTGGAGATGTCTCTCCAGCAGAAATGTTTGGGGTTAAATATTCTTAGTCATTCACAGTAAATATCAATAAGCATTTTAGCTTGACGTAACCTTCCCTACTGTTTATGCCAATGTTATGAAACCAACGTACTCGAGAAAGCTGACTGTAACATGGTTACTGAAGTGCATGTAAACACACTGAGTGAAACTACCCTGAAAAATAAAAATAGGTGTTCAGTTACTGTAATGTCACACTGGAAATTATTCTAACATTTAAAAACCTTTGAGTCGCACATCGATTCATTAATCCATTGTCGGAGCAATAGTGCAGCACAAGGCAAATAGTTTTAGATAGAACAAAGCCTCAGTTAATTCACCTTTTCAGTAAAATCAGGCTTCACTTGTAATAGTGACAGTGTGAACTTGTTTAACGAACTAATAGCTAAACTATTGCTCATAATTCAGTAAATGAATACCAGCATTTGTGCTGCATTCATACACTGACGTCCCACCACTCATAAATTCTCAGCGTCACAGCAATCGCCTGTAGATAATATTGCCTTATTTATCACAGTGTGCCAGCAGTCATTCTGTCACTCAGACTGCTTTTTCACAGCAGGAGCAGTTTTTTTTTTTGTCCTGCTCCGGTCATCTCATGCCGTAAGCTAATGCTGATGAAAAGCTGCTGTTGTTACTGACGTTTGCTTTGCTAGAAAAACAATAAACTGTTCACAAGCTCTGTGCATCATCCAGCGTAACAGGATCGTTGTTTTTAGGAAGAAAAGGTGCTGGTGGCGTTTTGAAATGCTCGTATGGCCGTTCAGGATATGTGCATGGCTAGATATGACTGGAATTGTACTGTATAACAAACCCTACACACTACCAACTCATGTTGCATCAGGGCACCTGTTTTCATCAGATGTGTGTTCAACAGTAAATGTCACCCGTGGTCTTAATGTGCTGAGGTTTCATACGAATAATCCAGAGTCAGCTGCGAATGATTCAGCGGAGAACACAAACAGCCTCCTCTGAAAGAGGAAGTGTTTACTTCCTAGGTTCTTGTTCCTGTAGCTGTGGCTGCAGCTGAAATGCTGCATCCACTGTTTATTCCCACTCTCCCATGGAAATCTGCTCAACCTGGCCCCGGTAACATTCATGTAACATTCATGTTGGATTACTGCTTTGCAGCCTACGGGACTAATACCAAGACAACTGATATGTAAAATCATGCAAACTTCTTTGTACGTGGGTGGACACTCTTCTTTTGTATTATGTTTTTCAGACAATCCTGAACACACTCATTATATATACACGCAGTCACAGTTCCTGTGACTTTCTGCTTTTATGTATTTTATTATTTTATTTTTATTATTTACTAACATAGGCCGAAACACAGCCCCGTGTTGTGCTAACTGTTGTTGGCTCAGACCAACAATACAGGTTTGTGTAAAACGGCCACATTCTGTCAACTTCCAGGGGAAAAGCAACCAAGAAGAGTGAAATCAGAAGTGAAATCGCGACGCCCACTTCCCCTGAGAACACACCTTTGCCTGGCAATGTGTGCATATCTGCCCTAGCAGTAACTTTGCCTGTTGGCCTGAGCCAACAACAGGTAACGGGTAATTTTGTTACCTGTTGTTGTGAACGCGTCACCTTGCCTGAATCCAAAATAATTTATCAGCCACAGTCTCCTTTTCGTTCAACAAGAACTTGGTGCTAGTGCTGGTTCGAAGTTGGTTCAACTATGTTTGATAAGTTTTCAGTGTTGTTAAAACTAAATGTCGGCTGTAAATGTTAACGGTTAGCTCTTTAACTAGCAATTACTGTTTTTCAGTCACGCTGCTGTAAAATAAATTTAATAAAATATGCACTGATTTATATCTTAAGACCTTCTGTTGGTCTCGTTGGTCATGACAGTCCAGCCCCTGACACAAGTGGTTTCCAGTCCCAGTCCAGCAAAGAGTTGGTGCCAGGCTGGAACCAGTTTTCCTGCCCGAGAGCTGTTTTTTGGCTGTGGAAACACAAAGAACTGGTTCAACATTAAGCACCAGCTCCAAACCAGCCCTGTGTAGCTGATGTATAAAGAAGGCTTCATGAGTTATTAGCAAACCAGAGTCACTAGCAGACGTGCAACAGGCATAAGTGTTGCAGATATGTCTTGTAGAATCACAACACTCCTTCCTCTCCGTCAGCCTGCTGCCACCATGTTTCAGCACTCTTGGGATTGAGTCTCCCACGTCCCCCAGAAATGGGATATTTCTCATGATAATGGGTCAGTCACATAGTGCTATATTCAGGGACTGTACACAGTGTAGGTCATCAGTGTTTTAAAGCTGTCAGCCCCTAAAGATGACAATAACAAAACAAAAACCAATCTATAAACAGTTACACCTCTAGTCATTACATTATGAGCAGGTGGGCTTAGCTTCCATTAGCATTAGCAACAGTTGCCCTTTTTCGTCTACCGTTCTTTGTGTCCGTGGATTAAATCTACAAGTGCAGCAGAGCGAGTACGCATGTCATCGCAACATGTCCATGACCACCAAAGTCATTATTTTTGCTGTAATCTCTGCCATCTAAAAACATAAACAATGTTCAGTTCTCCCTGTTCTACTGCTATCACCAACCCTCAAAAGAGCTAGGCATCATGGGAAATGGTGTTCTTTAAAGACTACAAAGCTAAGCGACGTTTAGTGGCGTTGGAACAACGTTCGTTCTGCAGAGCAGCCGCAGCAGTTGTTACTGTGACATGACATTCACTTTGAGTTACCCACAATGCATTAGTACACAAGGCCTAATGCAGAAGTAGTATTTACTGCTGTCACTTCTTTAACTCAGCCAACATGGCTGAAGGTCAGTTAGTATTGCCGATCAGTAGTTACACATTTTCTTAAGGAAAAGCTTCTGTGCTGTTCGTCATGTTTTTTCTTTGGACTTGGTCCTAAGAGCTGAACATTGTTTAAGACTGCAGGGTGTGTTTGCCGTAATAAACAACTGTAAAAACGTCTAAATGTGATCACAGGAGAAATTATAACCTTGTCATAAAGAGTCAGGGCTTCTCAGAGGTGTTTGTAGGTGGAGCCTGGGCATTTTCCTTCCGTGCATGTAGGGTGCTGGTGTAGTGTTAATAAGCCATGGAGGGGGTGCTAATTGATTCATTCTCCCTTTCATTAACACCCGTTCCCAGGGTAGCATGTATCTCTCCAGGTTCCTCCGCTGCCTCCCATGTGTCCCTCTTCCCTCCCTGCTGTTTGACTGTCTCAGAGGACAGGTGGCAGGGAGAGTCCCAAACTGAGGCTGGGATCACCGGCGAAGGTGGAGGAGGACGGGACCGACTGCTCTGAGCTCTACTTATTGTCTGATGTGGCCGAGTGAACTGGCAATGACATTAATCCACTTGTTTCTCTCCCACCACTCTGTGTTCGCAGTATTCGCAGTGTGATGCAGAAGTACCTCGAGGAGAGAGATGAACTGACATTCGACAAAATTTTCAACCAGAAAATTGGTAAGTCTCCACATTTTTATTGTACTGAAGGACTACTCAGAAGATCTGGGTGAAATGCTGTGGACAGGATAACTGAATTACTGGTATTCTGTAGTATTACTTTGAAGGTTAGACCAGACCGTAAATTACATAAAACATTCTGACATCACATTTACACTTCTGCTGTACCTGAGTCAGTACCGAACCCAACACTGAACCAACCATCTCAGATCTTCCAGCCACATTTCATGATCATCTGAGGTTGTGAGAGTGAAGACAGATTTGATGAAATTTGCACTAAAGTGTTTTTCTTGTTAGTGTAAATTAATTTAAAATAAATTAAACTAAGTTGAAATAGATATTTATAAATCGTGCTACTGTCTCACTATGTTGACTATTGGATTTTTTTCCACCTGTGCTTACACCTTCACTGTGCTTTGGCGCTGAACATTTACCTCACATTTACCATCACCTGCAGAGACTGTGAAGTAGCATCACCCTGTGTGAGTCTGCGTAACAGTGCGCTGACTAGGGTGGGCGATCTAACCTTTAAGAAGATTCTCCATAATTTAAATTAAATAAATTACTGAACAGTGTTGATAATTATCACCCAGTCAGTAATAATCTGTAAAGTATAATTGATAGTTATCAATGACTGCAGCATTTATTAGTGCAAACAGATGGACTTTACCTTCATTTAAGAAACCTGGTCACTTAGTTGGCTCAGATTGTAACAGTACAGTTAAAAGGAGGAAAGATGAGAAATGCTGAATTAAAGAAATCCTGACTTATTCAGATTTCTACCAGAGTTGTTGTTGTTTATTTAGTTTAATCTGATAAAAACCAGAATGATTTATCTGCCTGTTGCCTTGCTTAGAGAGAAATGGTGAAAAGGTCCAAACTACTGAAGCAGCTTTATCTTTAGATGCTAAGTCATCACCTGAGGCTGACTTAGTGACTTGTGTCGTTGTTGTTGTAGTGAATGTTCACGTGTCACCATACATGATTGCGTTGCTTTATTGTTGACATCGCCATATGGTGCTTTTCTATCACGTGAAAAATTAAAAACTTGATTTGACAGAGATGGGAGAAATGTGGACATATAGTGACACAGATCGAATGACTTGGGAGCCCAAGATCAGACCCTGATGCTCCACCTCCATCAATCAGTTCAGTTCACAAGCTGGTAAACTGCATCAGAGACACAACATGGTTCGTGTCAATGGAAATTGAACTGAGTCAACTTAATATTCTCTGTAGCAACAGTAGCTTCTTGTTAAGTTCTTATCTTAATCCAAGTGCAGGGAGGGCCACATTCTGGAAGCAGTTTCTAACAAATCACTACTCTAGAAAAGAATACTGTGTCTCTTATTTGTCATACTGCCACCATCGCTGGTGTCTTGTCCAGATTGAAATGCCTCAGCTGCAGTTGGATTTAGTTCAGACCATCCTGCTGCTCAGAGAAGGCCTCCTGCTCACTGTGGTGATACTGACTTCTGCTCTAGTGTCACCATAAAGTGAAATGTCTTTAATTAATGGATGGCTCTGACATTTGGCACACGCATCCAGGGAGCAGACCTCTCACATGTACAGTAGCCAGCACTCACAGCTGATTTGTCCAGTTTCAGGATCATCTGCAGGTTTCAGCTGTAGCTAATTGACGGTGCTGTAATTTTGCCAGAAAGCCATAATTAAACTCGGGTATTTTGATCTCTGCTGAACTGTTTGCTCTCAACCCACGGTTATTTATGAGCTAAAGAAGCACCACTAAAGTGAAACTTTAGTATTTGGCAGCACCTTGCAAACGAAGATCAGCTGTTGTTCTAATGTCAGATATATTTCATCAGGCTTTCATATCTTTTGTTCATGTCAGGTCGTTGCTGTCACTCAGATAGTTTCTGCTCCCTGTTTGCAAGCTGAAACCAAATGTGCATTTTATTAAGTGCTATATGGCCACAAACCCATATACAATGTGATTGAGAAGCAGTGTAGCTGCTCTGAGCTGAGGTGTTAGGTCTCTGGTACAGTGTCACTGGGGTCTGGACCTGGACAAGCACAAACTCATCACATTATTGAGCTAAAACAACCACTTAGTGTTATCCCAACAGTTCTTCTTTTGTCCTGAAGCATGTAATGTCTCTAATTAGGATTTCTGAACAGCCACAAACATTAATACGCAGCTACCGTAGTATTAATGTTTCGCACAGAGTCATGCTTCCTGCTTCCTCCTGGCCTCCAGTCGGTTCTGGCTCCTCTGAGCGTTTCGATTCGGAGCAGGTTGGCTGAGTTCCAGTAGTTGTGAGGTACCAGGGGACCACAGCCGCCCTGCAGGCTTCTGCTAGGTTTACTTACTGTTCTAGATCCCAGCTCCCTAGTGAGAATAGACTGCGTTAATTCTCCGTCTTCTTTCTCTTCAGCTCTCCCTCTGTCACACTTGTTGCTCAGTATCATCACCTCATACTTCTTCTTCTTCTTCTATTTCGGTGTGTAAATACACACGTGCTTATACCTGACACCATAGTGAAACCATGACTTTCTTCCTCCAACACTTCAAGCTGACTCCTTATCAGTTTGTTATAGAGCTGAAACTATTTCAGACAATTAGTCAGCACACTAATTATGAGTTAGTTATTATTATTAGTTATCGGTTAATCACTAGAGAACGTATTTAAGCATAAAGACAAACTTGCTTCAGTTTTGCTCTCGTGAGCATTTTCATTTTTTTCTTATTTCATGGTAAACTGAGGTTCAGGCTTTAGACTGTAGGTAGAACATGTTACCTTGTGATGTGGGAACCTGTATGCACATTATTTTCCATTTTACAGACCATATAACGTCTTGTATAAAACATCACAAATGAAGAACAACAAAGTTGACTCAAAAACTAAAAGCTCTGATCAGACCAGTCTCCAGTTCCAACCAGAGGAGCAATTTAACTTAAACAGTCTAAATTATAGTTAAATCATTTTCTGTTGGTCGACTAATTGATTAATTGACTGAAAGTTTCAGCTCTGTCATGCAGCTAATATCCTTCTTTGCTGTGACAACACCATTACCTGGCCCTGCTGTTTGTCCCCATCTCTTTGATTATCAGACTCTACCAGTCTTCCTGTTAGTCAGAGCCTGTCCCCTGCTCGCTGCTGGTCATTAGTCCTGCTCTCAGGTCTCATTAAGTTGTCTCCCAGAAAACACTTGTTAGCACACCAGTCGATGGGCCTGTGCCTTTGGGAAATTTAGATGCCATGTAATCAGCCAACAGTCTTTCCCTGCTTAGTTCATGTGGTGGTATATACATTTGGTCTCCATTAATGTGGATCTCTTTTCGCCACAGGGACCAGAGCACTTGTTTCTCTGTAGTATTTACAAACCATGATTTCCCAAAAGCAAAATGAAGATTTTTGCCCCTGAGACGGATGATCTGTGTCCAGATTCCTGCTCACCACACACCTACCTGGATATTTTGAAATGTGTATTTTCTCCCTTGTTAGCCAATACTTTCAATCACTTGACACAAAACAGCCTCTTAATTTTATTTGACTATGTCGTTGTTAGGTCTGTAAAAAAAAATTACTCAACATTATTATCGATGAATTAGTATTGATGAAAATACATGATCTTTAGCCAGGTTATTCTAAATCCCTCTTCTGAGCAATGATTATCAGATTGTATGCAGTATCTGTGTATACAGAGAGTTTAACTCTAATGTAAGCTGGTTGGCTTGCTACTTACAGCTGGATACAGTACTAGTCACTGGGGTAATAATTCAAAACATTCATTTAATTTAAGCAGGAAGATGCCCATCAGCTGGATATTGTGTCTTGAGGCTCCTCCCTGCTTCACTGATGCTCCTCTGGTTCAGCTCAGTAACAGAACAATCCGAAAGAACTGCTGAGCTCACAGTGTTTCATTAGGCAGCACAGCTTATGGAAATAGTTGCAAGACTCGCAGCACAACAGAGAGTTTGTGTCGTTCACATTTGAATGTCAAATGTGTGGTTTTGCATATTTCGGTAAGGAGATAGCCGACCAATACAGTCACACAATACGCAGTCACATAGCGGTTTTAGCTATAAAAATAGTAACCACAAGCACAAACCTGCAGTTCTGCTATTCAACAACTACTTAATAATCAGTTCTCGATCAAACTAATTGGAACTCCCCCGGGCATGGAGAGACAGGTTGTAGTTTTTGAACTGCTCTACTTCAGAACATTTAGATAGAAGATAGGAACTATGAACAGAGCACAAAGGGACTGCATTTTAATCGCGGTTCAGACAAAATTGAACTACTGTCTTCAGCTACAGTTCTTTCAACAGAAAATAAGAATGTGTAACCCAGGGTAGTTGGCTTATTCTAGGTGACTAGTCGAAGCATCTTGGATCTTTAAGGCCTGTACACACCTGAAAACTGTTCCACCTCAGATCACAGACCTTTAGCCTGGAAGCAGCTTACACCTGACGACTGAGTAGCATGTAGCCAACACACTTAACAACCTTAAGTTCTGACAATACACAATATCACAGATCCTCGTGTGTGTTCCTGTGTCTAAACGGCAGCTTGTGCTCTTCATAACCTGGAAAAAGAAAAAGCGAAAACCCAAAGCAGAACCGTTGGGTGAGGTTCTGGATGGAGAAATGTGGACTAAAGAGGCTACTTAAGAAAAGTGAGGTTAAGGTTGCAGTTACTGTTGTTGTGATGTGATCGTCCCATAAATATCAATAAACATGTTTTAAAAATCTCTATAAGAACGACTGGAATCCACACACAGGACACCAGATCTTCTCTGCAGACTGGCAGCGTGGACTGAACCAGACGGGAGGAGTGTTAAGTGTTTGCCGGCCTTTGGCTTGCATCGCACTAACAGGAAGCTTGACTTTTGGCATTCTCAAATAGTTGGATCTGTGTCACTGTGGGCTGTGTAGACAAACTAGATTGTGGGTTTACCTGTGTTGGATCAGTTTTCGGTCTTGTCTTGTTATAAATGTGTCAGGACTCTTTAGTTGACCCGCAGCTCCTGATTGGAAGTAGATTTGTGAAAGCTCGGCTGTTAGTTTGCTTTTGATTTCACTTCTCTTAACATCATCTGTCCTTGAGGTCAACAAGCCTCGATGACTGTCATGACAACCAAGGTCAGGAAGAAGACTGCAGTGCTGCTGGAATGTTTATCCTCAAGGGCAAAGACACGGTGTTAGCTGGGCCTTTTGTTTTTGTATTATTGTCAAATACAACAAGAAAAAAAACAAGTACACGAAGTGGAAAAACTAAAGGGGACGACTCTGTGCACAAAATGAACCGCATTAAAGACCAGTTATTGTTTTTTTAATCCATCCAGTGCCCTTCTCTGTCTTCTCACTCGTCCCTGACTCTGCTGCCAAGAGTCCTGAGGGGGTGACAGTCAGTGGCCTTATTTTAGGCCTCGTTACAGAGCTGAAGAAAAACGTGTTGAGGAGGTCCACCTGTCTTTACCACTGTTCTAGCCTGTGTTCCTGGTGGTAAGTGGATTTTTTCTTGTCAAGTCCATGGGCAAGGCAAAATCAGGGTCATGCAGGATGACCATTATGTAATGAACATTCTGTACTCTCTAAATATAGCAGGCGTTTTGGCCATTACTTCACCTTGAATACTTTTTTCACATAGTTTTCTACAGTAGCCTTTGCGTTCAGAGCCGTAGCCAGTTTAGCGGCGTGTTGGCCTTTTTTTAAGTATCCTGCGATTGTTTTCTGGTGCAGGCTGCGTGTTGGTCAATGAAGGCAGATTATTCCTGAGAGAGAACGGCTTCTTTGTGCGGCTGTGATGAATCCTCAGACCTCATTGACCGGGAAATGTGTATTTTATTGCACAGTATCACAGTGTGGATGTAATGACCACTGTTCTGCATTATAAAACTGCACTAATTCAAATGTTAATATTGGCACTGGAGCAAATTACTGTGTGTATGGAAAGGGTTCCATGCAGTGCCGACCACACAGATCGTTATCAGCTTCCCCTCGGCTGTACGGAGCATTGTTTTGGTTTTTCTTCATATTTAGACAAATTAACTGGCGAACACGGTGCTGGGCAGAACATGACGGCTTTAAAGCATTTCCAACCACTAAATCCACTTTTTTAAGCTGAGAAACTAAATATAAAGTCACTTAATTATCTTATTGTGGTCCCAGTCTTGGGTGTCGATTGCAATTTTAGTTATTTCTCTTTTTCCAGAAGAGACTGGCCTGTAAATCAAAAAATATTGTCATTCCCTGTTACTCTTCACTAAGATGAGCTACCTGGACTGTCGACTTTTAATGTCTGGCAATAAAAAGGACCCTTTTGTGTCACACAACTTAACTGCAAGTCATAAAACACGAGTTATGTAAATAACTATGAATGAACCCGATGCACAATTTTCAACACGAGGAAAGGTAAAAGTTTAATTGTATTTTGAAGGGCTGACTTAAAACTAACTGTTAAGTTGCTCTGCGCTGCTGAGTGACCTATGTATGGTTATTATTTTCCAAACAATAACACCATAACCTGCATGGTGTTTTTTATCAACACTGAAGCTGATCCCTGATCAGTTAACGTGGGGCAGCACTCTGCTCCTCCACTTAACTGATTCAGTGTGTTGTTTGTTAACAGAAAATCGTCTGTTGTAACTTCAAGGTTATTTGCGAGTCAGTCCAACTGTCCGGAAACATAAGCAGTTTACTGACGTGTGATGAAGAAAAGCTTCAAGTCCTCGTAGTTTAGAAGCTGCCAGATTTTTGTTTCATTAGTGGAACAGTCACTGATTATTTGTCGGCTGATCGACTAATTGTTTTAGCTCTACGTGAAGCTAATGGAGGGTTGGAGGCACAGAGGGAATCCATACGACCGCAGCATTAATGAGATTGTGTTTTATGTGGATTGCCTCATTTCTGCAGCTTCATTCTTCAGCTATTTGTTCTTGTTCGTTCTTCCCTAATGCCCCCCCTCCCCTCTATCTCTCACTCACTCTCTTTCTCTTGTCTTCCTCTCACTCTTCGCCTTGGCGCTCTTCCTCTCCATCTGTCAGACTTCTGGAATGGATGATGGAGAGTTGTGTGTTGCCTAGCAACTGTGGTTGCCATGGGAACCCGAGCAGAACTGCTGCACTCGCTTGTCGACGGGGAGAAATGAAATTGATTAAAGGAGGAATAAAATAGGTGATGTGAATTGGAGAGAGGAAATGGAGAGGACGGTGTTAAAGCAGAGCAATAAACGGAGCCCAGAGGCCGTCGCTTTTTTTATTTCCCCAGAATTCAGGATCTGTATGTCACCAGAGAGTCCGCGCCTCCAGTCCTCCTCACATCTGTCCTTTATTCATCCATCACGATTCACACTGTCATCACGTCAAGTCTGAGCCCAGCTGGTTGGAGTTTCAGGGCTGTACCAGCTTTGATAAAATAATGTAGTCAAATATTTGTATGTTTTCATTTAAGGCTTTTGGTTCGAATGTTTTGTATGTTGCACTAACAGAACTAAACTAATACTTACTGGACAAGGTAATTAGACTGATCAGTAAAGTCCTGTCCGCACAATGGTAACCTATAACATTCTGTTAGTGTTTAGTCATTAAAACATACACACAAAATAAAAATATTAAAATACTTTATTTATGCAACAAAATGTATTAAGTATTAAAGTATTAAATTAGTTAACAATTAAACATAAAATACACAGGTAGCTGCCCTGATACACATTTAACAAAAGCTCACTATTTAAGTATGAAAATGATTGATTAATCGATTCATAATTTAATAATAAAATATTAGTGGATAAAGAAAAACATCTCATTGTCCTGCTGTTGCTGTGTTCTGTTTATCCAGCTTATTCAGCTTCTATTGCTGTGTGAGCGGTGTCAGACCGTGTTGAGCTGTGGTTCTGTTGGCTGCTTCACAGCAACGGGGAAAAAAGTCTTTTTTCTTTTTTCTTTTTTCACACTGCTGCTCTGGTGAGGATGGTGCATGGTTCACACACAGTGAAACAGTCTCATGTCTCACCTCCGTAACTTCTACCAACAAAGGTGTCAACTGAAGGACTGGTTTTAGACAGAATGGGAAGGAGAGGAAATGAGTAACGCTTTACTGTCGCCGTACACTGTGTGGAGGCTTTTCTGTTCTGTCCAGGCTAATCAGTGCAGCACATCTGAGAATGTGTCACTTAAATGTACGAAAATTTAAGAAATTCAGCATCTGGGTGCACATGCAGCTGACACCGACATCTTTATGTTTAAGCTATTTTTGGTATGTTCTGGTTTTGAGTCATCTTGTTTCAGTTTTAGCTTAAGCTCATTGTGAAATGAATGTGCACATCCTGACAAAGTAGTGGGCTGGTTCCAGTTATCATCTAACCTTCCCAGGTCAGAGAAACTGGCTAAGGTAAAACTTTTATGCCATGTTTCTACTTTGCTAGCTTGCATGTAGTCACACTGGGTTGACAGAAAAGTTGACTCATACAGCTAAACAAAGTGTTGCTGTTGGACTTCTAAAGTAGCTGAAAAGTACTTTATGTGCTAGTAAGCTGGGGGACATGCTAGTGCTAGCCAGACATGAAAGCTCTCTCAGCTAGTAGGATTGCCAATCACTTAATAATCACTTAATTGTCAAGTAGCACAAAAAGCTAGCTTAAACTGTTTTCACACATGCACTGGAATCCTGAATTTCTCTAAACTGTGACAGGTTAAGCTGAGGCCCTGATCGAAAAGTCTCCGTAATGTTGTTACAATGTCAAGCCCATGTGCAGACACAGCACATGAAAGTGAACATGTGCCATGTCTGGAGTATTCACAGCGAGCGAGTGGGCGTTCGCTTTCAGTCGATCAGCTCAGCTCCAGAAAATATAGGAAATATTTACATGTTTTTTCGTTGTTGCATCCCGATTCTGTCCTTCAGGACATCAGGTTTACATACAGTAACATAACTGAACTTAACCCAGGGACCAAGTAAGAACGCCAGACACAGTCCAGACTGCGTATGAGAAACCGGCTTTGGGTGACCAAGAACTGTCTACAAACCATTTGTCCTTTTGGTGTTTTAAAGCTGCTCAGAGGCAACAATGAGGCTCTTTGGCTCTTTATTATTATTAAACCGTTGGTCATTTAATCAATAAACACGAGTGTCCACTGAACATAAACTGCTGAATTCTGTGTGAGCGAACCTGCTAGTAGCTATTCCCTCGTTGTGTTGTGCCGTGACTGATGTCGTCGGCAGTTTTGACGATGCAGTGCGATCGTGGAATGTAACAGATGAAACTGTATCTCAGTTTTTCAAACTGTTCACTTTGAGTCGATCAGTTTTAGAGGAGTCGGTGGCAGGCTGGTGACGGCCTCTCACGGAGGCCGGTACTAGCTCACTGTTCCTCCTTTCTGCACACTACAGAGACAGATGTCGGCTTTTCGCTTTGCTGCCCACTTTCCATTTCTCCTCTGACCCATGCTCTTCTCCGTCTCCCCCTCATCAGTTTTTGGCAACAAGGCTTCGTGTCTTTTGGACAGAGTCTCTGTGTTGCTGTCCTAAATTGAATGTTTGAACTGGTTCACACTGGCTTTTTGTCTTCATCTTTTATAAATATAAAAAATATTGACATGTGCATGCACCATCTGTTGGTGACCACATCAGTTTCACCCAGTGCATTGTGATTGATGGTAATGGTCCCAAATGTTACTTTAGATGTACATCAAGCAGCTTGGATGTGACGGATGAGCAGGTGGATATTATAATGCTCTTTAACATGCTCTGTCAAACCCAGCCAACAGGCCCGCAGACACGCTCCGTATGCTCACACTCTTTATTGCCGAGTCCTTTTAGCACAGCGAGTACAGAGCGTTCACATGTCGAGAGCCACGGCCTTGGTTAGCAAATTCAGCAAAGCAGCCTTCGCAAACAGAGTTGTTCCAGGACATTTGATTCCAGATAGAAGTTTTCCAAACAAGTGCGAGGAAGAGTTTCTGGAAACTTCTCTTCTTCTTTTCGTCATGCAGCGTACATGTCCGCTGGATTACTGATTAAATTTAGTCTTGCATGTGCTTCGGTTCTATGTACTTTGTAAAATATGTACTTTGGTTTTCAAGTATTAGCGACATGGGGATTTGAATTGGCTGTGGAACCTGACAGAGACGCAGTTCTGTTCTGCTTTGCCTTATTTTACAAATATATAAATACATTTGATGTTTTCTATGCTACGCCTGAATTATCCACTTTTAACTGTGCAGAATGGTCAAACTGCTTGTGCAGCATAGCCACATAAGTACCAGGCCAGAGATACTTACTGCTGCAGGTAACATATGGCTTGGACTGTGCACAGGAGCCTTTATTCCCTGACTTCAGTCTTTAAGGCGGACGTGCATTGCAGTGGTTGGAGAAAAGTGCTGTTTTCAGCATAAACTTGAGGAACAACAGTCAACTCTCTCACTGCTTCATGAGCCACACGCTTTGTCTGAGCATATAAACTAGATGAATATAGTTACGACACTAGTGGGTCGCTAACTGAACTGCACAAGTACCTTCAGCACACATTATTAAAGTTGGTCAGAATCTAATTGGCCTCACAGCTGTGACGCCAGTGCCCGTCCTAATCTTGGAGACAGTGGTTTTACACTAGCTGAGTATGCTGCTGCACCCAAAGCAAAATCAAACAGCACAGTCCTATAAAAAAGAAATGCACCTGACAATCCTGTAAACCGCAGCGTCGGTGCGTATTCTGTGTACACGCTGTACATTATACTGCGTCTCAGAACAGCTGTCACATGTCAGTTTATGACTGAAGGTTTTTCACTGTGCGATACGACCAGTATTTCATTTCCTGACACTGGTCATTTCGCATGCAGATAGTGATACTGAGTATTAGCAACAACACGCACAAACCCTGCTTGGGTCCATGTCTGCAGATGTAAGTGGGACTGAGGTTAGTTTGGAGCCGTCAGCTCTAATGTGGTGGCTGCTTCTGTGCACATGGTAAAGGAGGTTAGTGGTGCTTTAACTAGTTTGATGCAAAATTAGCAAACTGTGGTTGACATTGGCATGACACAGACCAGAATGATGCTCATGTGTCGGAGTTGCGATTTTTTTTTTTTTTTTTTTTTTTTTACGTGTGAGGTTTTCACTTGGTTGGACCTCGCCCCACTCTGCGTCACGTCCACTGTCCAAACAAACATGGAGGAAGTCATTATTACATTTCAAATTTACATGGTTACATGTTTAATGCAGTGTCGTGATTTTCTGCTGATTCACAGCACAATTACATAAACAGTAGAGCATAATATGAAACTAAGATGTGTGCTCTGTGTGAAAGACATTAGTGCCTCCCTGTTAAGCAGTGCATTTAATTAAATACATCTCTCCCAGATATTTAAGTACCTGATGCTCAGAGTAACAATACATCACCTGTGTGGTCAGGACAGGTAGTGACTGTGCTGTAAGCCTGTAGGTTAGAAAGAGTGAAGACCAAGAAAAAGCAATGACAACATGGATGATGACAACACTCTACCTAATGCGAGCACCAACACTGGGAGCGTACCTAACATTGTTTGCTAATACTCAAGTTGTACTCAAATGAATATCTGTCACATTGTGCAGCGCACACACACACACACACACACACACACACACACACACACACACACACACACACACACACTCTGGTGGCCCCGGTGCTGGCACACTTCCACCAGTAAAGGTCAGTGTATGTATAATGCAACACAGCCATTCTGTGTCTCACATGACCCTTCAATAAGAGGAAACTTTTTTTCTTTTCCATAAATTGCTCTAAAAGTTTTTTCCGACTGACCAATAACTGGTTCATGTCTTTACTGTTTTGATAGAAAGCGGTAAGGGGAACTACATGATGGAGTGCAAACTGAAACAAAGCCATTGTCACAGGACTGTTGTGGATGTGCACATTCATAAAGAGTACTGACTTGGCTGCATACATATTTGTTAATAAGTGAGCCCTCCATAGAGTCCAGTGACTCTGAGATGAAAACCCTCTGTATCTGATGACCCAGAACAAGGTGCTCCGGTTTGTTTCTTCGGTTGTTCAGTTGTGTTTACTGTCTGTGATTGACTTGTCCAGTCTAAACCTTCCAGTCTGTCCCTGTGATGAACTCCTGTGTTGAGTTGGAATGTTCTGAATCATTGTCTTGCTCCTCCCAAATGGTTTTACTGGATTTCTGTAAATGAACACTCGGCAATGTTTCTGCAAACCTTTGACGCTGCTGCCGTCATCAGCCGTCGCTAAAGATCTGTGTAACTTCTGTTACACAGTCGCTCCTAACAATTCCCTGTTTAGATCCCTGTCTTGAGTTTGAAAAATGAAACCAAATATTTTTTCATTTCTCATATGATAAGGGCTGCATCCGATGTTGCACAAATATTTGCAAAGCTAGATGCACAACGATCGGAGGTCAGACTTTTGTAGGTTCAAGTTAAAGCAGCTGCAGAATCTGCAGTTCTCTTGTGTTGTGTTGTAATTTACACCCTCTGCTGCCACTGGACGCCACTGTATTCGCAGCTGCCAAAAACGTTGCTTTCACAAGTTCTGCTCTTTGTCCCAGTAATTGACATTTCGTAATATGTTAAAGACGTATCGGACACAATCAGCCATTCCTCTGTTGATCATCGGACGTCTCTCTGCTTTCTTTCCTGCTGAATTCAAGATGATCGCGATCATCTCTCTATTGCCTGTCGTCTCAAGCATTTCTCAACTGTCCCCTGCAGTGAGAATACTACCGAATACAAAAAGGTGTTTGACTCTCAGTCCAGTAATACAGAGACAGCTATCACAGCAAGCCAGTTTGGTATTCAGCTTCAGGTGGTGTCACTAATGAGGCAAAGCTCAGAGGAGCTCGTCTGATATAAGATGTGTGCGTGTCTGTCCATTTGTTGAATTAGTGTTCAGTGATTAAGTTTAATCCTTGAGTCTGTGATGTAAGAACTGTTGTTTCCCTCCTGTCTCTCTCTCTCTCTCTCTCTCTCTCTCTCTCTCTCTCTCTCTCTCTCCTTTATATCAGGCTCATAGCAGTTCTCAATAGATGGATG
>OMLM01018680.1:0-23049 GCA_900302695.1 Helostoma temminkii | reverse complement strand
CTCTCTCTCTCTCTCTCTCTCTCTCTCTCTCTCTCTCTCTCTCTCTCTCTCAGTACTTCAATGTTTAGTCCTTTCTGCAGAGAACCTGTGTGGAGTGGTGTCAGTAGCTGCAGACAGGGTTGTCTTATGTGTACATGCACCGTGTGTATGAGTGTGTGAGTCCGTTCATTTGTACGAGCCGTGGTGTCAGTGTTGCAGAAAAGGGGAAATGATGCATCACGTCTGGAGGAGAGATAACACGGAGGGGAAGAAGTGAGAATAGATGATAGCAGACGCGTGGCCAAAACAAATGGCTCCTGCTACGAGTGTGCGTCAAACTGAATCACTGAGGCCACCGAAATGAAACAAAAGCCACTTTTTAAGACTCTAAGAAACTCAGTTCTGTTTGTTCTCCGTCTGGTTTCTTGTAAGTGAGCAGTTGATTCTCAAACGCATGCCTCCAAGAAGCAACCAGACCTATGTCCTAATTTAGTTGTTTTTGATGTGTATTTTAAACAGTTTATTTGCTTTCCCCCCTTGTTTTTGGTTTTAAATACTGTAAAAGTAGCAGAAAAGGCTCAGCCAACGGTCCAGAACCTGGTGATATTTAGTATCAGATTCTCAAAATACAAAAGCTGGAGCCAGTGAATCTTTTGGTTGCTGGTTATCTTATAGTTTGGCCCCAGAGACATCGCTCCTTCATCATCCCTGTTTAACTTGTTGTTAAGCTTCTGTCATTGAAATCTCTTTAATCTCTCTTAAAAACAAGTCTGCTAAGAATATTTGTCAGATTAAGTGATTAAAAATGTAAACAGTTGCAGCCTTACGTCTGGGCCGTGATTCCAACATGCCTCCTGTGGTTTTGAAAGGTGGACGCTTGGTTTGTGGACCAGTTTGATAGCATGAGATGATCTCTTTGTTAGAGAACTCATCAGGTGTGTTCTCCTTGTTATGCCCTCTGCGCCTTTTTGACTCGCAGTCCACCATGTTTACACCGACTTCCAGCACAGACGGGAAAGAGACTACATACGTAATGTGTGGCAAGATCTTGTTAGCCATCTATTTTTGCTAATACATGCTAATCAGCTAAAGCTGCAGAGAGCAGTGTACCAGTGCACGCACACACCGAGAGCCGCTGTGTCTCAGCAGCACGCAGCCCGAGCAAACTGCCGCTCGGCTCATTATAATGTGATAATGTCACAGGCGTTACAAAGGAGCCCGGGGATCACCGTAACCCGCCGGCACGGCCTCCCGGCGAGCAGCACAGCCTACTGTACGTCCCTTTGTCTCCACACCATTATACTCATATAGCTGGTAGCCACGGAGGCAATTACCATGGCAACACGCATCTCATCTCTGCGAGCAGCGTGGACTCCCTTTTATGTCGCCCGGCCCCTCCTCTTCCTCCAATAATGTTTCATGCAGTGTGGAGTTGACTTCATGTTGTGTGATTTTTTTTTTTTGTTCGTTCATCGTAGGTGTGTGTGAGAGCGACACACTGGGTCGTTATCAGTCAATAATGCCTGCTGCCATTTTCTCTAATTATGAGCCGCGTGTGTGTTTGTGGCAGATTTACTAAGAACATGACAACCTCCATCCATCATTAAGGCTAATACAGTAAATGGAGCTGCCCTTCTTTCATGTGTGTGTGTTGTACCCGTAGAGCCAGCACTGTAGCATCAAGAACTGTAGGCTATAATATCATCTTGTCTAATAGAGCACCCTGAGCGGCTGCTCCACAGAAATATACTAAATAACTGACCTTATCCCTTTTTTAGTTGTACCGACTTGCAGCCGGTCGAGGCAGATGATTAGACTCTGTATAAATAAACTGACCTGAACTTTTTAGGCTCCTCTTATTGAAGTGGCGATCGTGTGGTTGTCAGACAAAGCAGGACTACAATGTCGTTCTGCTTGTGGAAGCTGCAACAGGCATTTATGATTATGCTAATCATTAATCATTTATACTATTGTCTGACATTTTATTTTAAGGACATTTATCTGATAAATTGTTTTGTCTACTTAAGTTGAATACATGGTGAAAATGCCTGTTGCAGTTTCCCAGGCTATAAGGTGATGACTTCAGAAGCTTGTTACAGAGACGTTCAGTTTCTTTTTTTGCTCTTTAGTAACATTTTAATAATGAAAGTTGCCCGCTATCCATCAGCCACGCTCACTTTTTTGGATCTCATACTTTCAGCTTTGCACAGCCTACAAATCAGGAAACAATTATGAGCACAGGTTGTTTCTCCTCACGCTGTCCCTTCTTTCCCCTCCAGGCTTCCTACTGTTCAAGGACTTCTGCATGAATGAGATCGACGAGGCCGTGCCGCAGCTCAAGTTCTACGAAGAAGTAAGTCTAAAATGTCCTGTGTGTACGGGATTAGACGGCATCATGGGATGGGAGAGAGATTAGGCCCCTAATCCCGCTCATTCAAATTGAGCCCTCCCAGGAAGTGCTGTGTAAACTGACCTTGTGTGTGTGTGTGTGTGTGTGTGTGTTTCAGATTAAGGAGTATGAGAAGCTGGACTCGGAGGAGGAGAGGTTGACCCGCAGCAGGCAGATTTATGACGGCTACATCATGAAGGAGCTCCTGTCCTGTTCACATGTGAGGACCGACACACACACCTGGTGGGATGAGCAGACTGTCAGTGGGTCACCAAATAAATCTGAGGGATGAGAGGAAGGAAAACTTAAAATCTTATAAAACTGTGAAAAAAGTTGAATCAGTTTTGTTTGAGCAACACTGTAAAAGCTAAAGATGTTCGGTTTACATTTAAATAAAACACTACATCCTCACAACAGAGAGAGTTTCTAGATAAGTGACAGATAATAAAATGCTTGCTGATTTAATTTAGCACTTAATCAACAATCACAAGATATTCTACGGCGCAAACAGAACCTAGTTTAGCGGCTTCCCTCGTTCCAAAGATGATCAAATCCAGAAGCTCAGGAGCACAGAAGCCTCTTTGAGACATAAACTGTGTTTATTAAATCATTATTAAATCAAATGAACAGATTTACTAGCGCAGACGTAGCCTCTTGCATTAACATGTATTTAAAGAAATGTCCAGGTGGTCGGAGAGACGCAGGCTTTGCTTTGGTTTGTAGACAGAGGCAGAAGATGGGAAACAGACCAAACCTTCAACAGAGTGGGGATTCTGAAAATATTTTTATATGACTTTCTGTTTAGTTTTTTCTTTTATATGAGAGGAGCAAACTGAGGCTGTGTCAGACCTACAAACGTTTCTGTGACTCTTCAGCACAAGTGTGAAGTGAACAGCGTTGCATTAACATAAAGACCACAGCAGCACATGCTTAAATATGCAGAGCGAAAAGATCAAGTGCACGTTCTCGTCACCTGGTGGGCCACTGTGAAGCGTTTGTTTCTCAGCCATCATCTGATGCACAAAGAAGATCAGTAAAGTAAAGCAGGGAACATGAGGATTTTACTTGTACAGTGTATTGACAGTGTTGGGCAGAGAATAGAGGAGTAGAGAGAGCAGTGTTGTTCACTGTCTAGTGAACAAATCACTTGTTAACTAACAACACAGTGGATTCAATGTTGAATTCTTCTTTGAAGAACCAAGACTGCCTGACAGTCTGCTCGGCCTTCGCCTCCACCTCACAGTCTGGGATGTAAAGCAAAGTTGGCTCTTGCTACTATCTAAAGGGTGAAAGCTATTAAACACACCGCCCACAGATGCTGCTCTTCTTCCCAGTAGCAGCGTAATATCCTCATTCTGCTACTCGAGGGGACGCACATTCTTACTCAGGGAAAACAGAAGTGAAATTTGTGCTGCAGCTGCGTTTTTAATGACCCTACTCTGCTTTCTCTTCTTTGTCTCAGCCTTTTTCTAAGAAAGCCGTGGACCATGTGCAGAGTCATTTGGCAAAGAAACAGGTTCCCCCAAATCTCTTCCAGGTAAACTTTTTGATTGTGTTTGACACATGTTCCCCATTCTGGTTTAATAGCAGCAAACGGGAATTATACTACAGTGTGTTCATTCCAGATTACAAAGAAATGACACAGCACTGATACAGGATGCTGAAACTGATGCTACTAACTGATGTTTAGCCATCGCCCATGTTGTTTTCCTGTGCTACGGTCACATCTCAAATGTTTCACATTCAAAATATAATTTAACATGAAACAGTAAAAAGCAGAGACTACAGTCTCATATGGTCGGGTACAGTATGATGATGACTAATCATAATGATGCTAAATAATCTCTTATTATTGTACTTAGTCACTTATGCACGCACACACATGCAGTAGCTGTTTCAGGGTTAGTTCCCACACTTTCTCTAAATGTCTGTAGATTCGTCTCAGGACTGTCTCATTTTTAAATTCCATCAATATTGTTTTACATAACGAGTTTGAATATTCTCCTAAGCTTTAAATTCCTTGTTAATGGAGTCAGATATATGAACTGCAAACAAAAAATCTATTTAACGGAATAAATTATACAAGGAGCCGCCAGTGTCAGAGCTCATGATCAGTTTATGCTGGTCTTCAGTTGAGTGGATCAGCACTGTGTCGTCTGCCATTAAGGAAACTAGTGGTGCTTGTGCTGTAGAATTTAAGAGGCAGCTTATAAATGAAAATAGGGCAACAGAAAGACACATTTTAAACAAGTAAAATAAATTAGAAGAAATAAACAAATAAGATGAATAAATTAATTTTAGCCACTGGTGAATAGAAATGTTTTACTGGTGTTTTATTGAGCTGTAAAGCTTCAGGAGGTGACACATCACACTTCTGCATCGTGTCTTTAAGCAGCTGTTTAGACTTGTTACGACTGTGTTTTCTACTGATTTCCTCCTGGAGAAAATGCTTCCAAAGATAACTTTTGGTTTTAATCTGTAGTTTTTATTCATGCTCTGTCAAACTCTGTCAAAGTATTTTTAAAGTCCAGATTCTCAAATTCATACTTTTGCTGATTATATATTTAGCACTGAGCATCAGTTGCCAAAGAGCCACCCAGAAAGACACTCTGCATATCAAATTAACAATTTCCTCTTTTTGAGTGCAACGTGGCTCTTATCTGAATCCAAAATTATCCCCTCGGGCTAAATGTCCCCTCAGAGGTATTAGATCAACCTGTCAACCTGTGGTTCCTCTTTAGTGTTGCTTCAACTTTATGTTCAGATGCAAAAATATAAATGTGCACAGGCAGCTTTTGTGAAATGACGTAGCTTTAACAGAAGAACAGACGCTGAAACGCTGCAGATAAACACTCAACCTGAGCTGCTGTTTATGTGTGTGTCCCTGCAGCCGTACATAGTGGAGATCTGCGACAGCTTGAGAGGGAAGATCTTCCAGAAGTTCATTGAGAGGTGAGTCGGGAGACGAATGGCTGGAATCTCTGCAGCGTTTGTTCACAGAACATGAACGGACTGACCCTTGATTTTGTTTTCCTCAGTGACAAATTCACTCGTTTTTGCCAATGGAAGAATGTGGAGCTCAACATCCATGTGAGTACAAGCTTTTGAAGTCACGTTCACACCTGTACTACTTCTGTGTCTCTTTAAAATTAAAAGACATATGTTCAGGGAAAAAAACACAACAGACAGATCATCAGCAGGTTCTGGTTCTGTTTTCTCTGACGGGTGATAATCACACTGTAGTTTTCGATAGTACTGTTTGTGTAACACTTTAAAAGTTTGCAGAATTAGCTGTTTACACAGTTGTGCAAACAGCTATCACGCGATTTCTGTACGAGAGAGCGCCTGCATCAGCGGTCGATCTACAATCACGACTTCTTCGTCTCAGAAAAAGTCTGCTGCTGCTTCATTACTGAAATCACTCACTTTTTAATGAGAAACACAAAATAGACTCACTTCAGCCGCTGCTGCTTTGTCCTGATGTTCACATGTCCGCTCTGTGGAGCATTTTAAGGAGTTCCCATCTATAATAACTCAACGGGGACTGAAATGTTTTGTTTTTTTTCACATTAACTTCTCTGGAGTAAATTCGCTCGTTTTGATCACACACCAGCTTTTCCAGCAGGTGGCGTTTGCTGGGTTGTTCCACACTTCAATTACAACAGCTTAGAAAACTTCATCTGCTAAGGTCGACACACAAATGTGGTCCCAAAAAGGTAGTGAGTGTGTACTCACTGTAATCATTATGTAGTTATGTCCCGGGGACGGATCTGGTTTGTTCTTTTTTTTTTAAGTCAGCTTGATCCAGCTGTTTGTGTTTGACCAGACTTTCACACCAGCCCTAAACAAACAGCACAGTTAGTTTGAACCGCATCAAGCAGGCTGCACATGAGAGAAACATTTCACTCCACTGTCACCTTCTGCTCTCTCCTTCACCTCCAGCTGACCATGAACGACTTCAGCGTTCATCGGATCATCGGCAGGGGCGGCTTCGGGGAGGTGTACGGCTGCAGGAAGGCTGACACGGGGAAGATGTGAGAAAAACTACTCTTAAAGCTAATGAATATGAGCATAAAGAAAAACAAAGTTGTGACCGCTGCTGTTGTTTTAACGTCAGGTATGCCATGAAGTGTTTGGACAAGAAGAGGATCAAGATGAAGCAGGGGGAGACTCTAGCACTCAACGAGAGAATCATGCTGTCATTAGTCAGCACAGGGGTGAGTCACTTTTACACTGCTGTGCTGGTGTTTTTCTTTGAGTAGAGGGTCTGAATAATAAGTAGTAAATCACTAGTGTGGATAGTTTAGAAAAACTTGCAGATGGCTGCTGCATTACATTTTGCATTTGGATACATTTACTGCTCATAAATACTTCAAAGTACACAAAATGTGTCTAAGTACACACATGTGTGTGTGTGTGTATATATCTATAGATGTGTATACACATGGATCTTCTAGAGTAATGGTGGATGTTCTAACCTCAGAACTATAGAAACCCTGTTTCACAGAGGACTTTACTTTAGCAGCAGCTGAAAGCAGCACTGAGGTTTGATCTGAAAATGAACCTGGACCTTTGTCTGCCTTTAGCTGAGGACATGCTGGAGCAGTTCTCTCATTCCTGCACTCTTATCTTGAGTGGAGTCCAGCAGTGAAGGAGAACACGACCAGCTTCACAATTTACTCATCCTGTGACGACGTCTGACTCATCTTAACCTTTAACAGTGTGTGTGTTTTCCATGTTTTGGCCCAACAGAACCCTTATACCAAGGTCTGATTGGAAGACTGTGCAGCAGAGCTGACCCACTTACAGAACATTTATCATTCCAGAATCACTGATCTATTTATTATCGTTATCAATATCGTCTTTACTCCCGCAACCTGATTAAACCCTGTGTCTCTCTCCAGGACTGCCCGTTCATCGTGTGTATGACGTACGCCTTCCACACCCCCGACAAGCTGTGCTTCATCCTGGACCTCATGAACGGTAAGGTGACCCCCACCCTACCTGCCACAGTTGAATCTGCAGTCAGTCTGTCCCGAGACAGACAGATTGGATTACTGTCGCTGGCCAGTCAGGTCGTTCCTCCCCCGGAGAGTCAAGACTTGATGGGATTCAGACTTCAGTGGTAATGCGTCACACCGCAGCAGCCTGAGTGTATTAACCTTCCTACCATCTAACAGCAGCTTACTGGTAGCCCCGTTTTTCAGCCAGTTCCACAGCTACACCAGGGGCTGAAATCAGCGTCTCGCAGTCAAAGCCTGAGTCACCTCATCACACAGTGTTCAGAGTAAGACTGCGAGAGCCTGTTTCACCTTCAGATGTGCTATAAATACAGCTGGTCAATACACGTTAAGGCCGAGACAGTTGGGGCACAGAGGGCTTCCCACCGCTTCTCATTTTCTCCCATGAGAAGATTACCACTTATTGATGGATATGGATCCTGCAGCACGGTGATGTAAGGTCACACTGATGGTGTGTGTGTGTGTGTGTGTGTGTGTGTGTGTGTGTTCAGGGGGCGACCTCCACTACCACCTGTCTCAGCATGGCGTGTTCAGCGAGAAAGAAATGCGTTTCTATGCGGCTGAAATCATCCTGGGTCTGGAGCACATGCACAACCGCTTTGTCGTCTACAGAGACCTGAAGGTACGTGTGTCGCTGTGAGTCTGTAGCGTGCCCCGAAGTAGTCCTGAAACATTTTAAAGGACAAGCATCCTACTGAAAACACTGTGGCAGGAAGCTCCTATTAAAGAAACGTCAGTGAGCCACACTGACTGCACAGTTTTTTCCAGTTTGAATAACGTTTAACTATTGATTAAGTTTATAATTGATTAACATCCTGATCATTTTTTTGATGCAGTGATTTACTCTGTGAAACTGAGCGACGTCCCTGATGCTAAAGGTTCAATTTGCAGTTATATAGTTGAAACTGTGATGTGATTCTCACATTCGTTACAGTTTCAGCTCTGAGCTGACACATGGATTAACACGTTGTAGGTTGAAAAATATAGTTTTAAACTTTCAGACAGTCACTAAATCAATGTTAATTAGTTGGAGCCTGGAAATATACAGTTTGATTTAACTGGGACTTTTAGATTCAGACTCTTAAATAGAGAATTGAATAAAATAGGACAGAGAGAAATGACATGTGGCACATATTCACTCACCACACCTCTGCTAATGCCGTAGACTCATATCAGCCATATTTTCAGACGTCTTCTGTTTTTCCTCCAATTCCCCTGTTTGGACTGGTTGCCATAATAATAGACATATTTTGGAAGTCAGGGAACAGTTTCAGCGCTTCAGTAAACAGCGATAATACTTTGGGGCTGAGTGTCAGAGGGAAAGAGAGGGAGCGAGTCACGGTTTTGCCAAACAGTGGAGGATAACCAGGACAGCAGGCTCTCCTGTGTCGTCTGTGTCCATCAGAATTGTTTCTTGTGGAGTGGAAACTGTGGAATAAGTGGTGAATTAGTGAAATCTAATGATCTTGTGTCATCAGTTTCCCTTCTCTGTCCTCCCTCAGCCAGCTAATATCCTGCTGGATGAACATGGTCATGTTCGCATCTCTGACCTCGGCCTGGCCTGCGACTTCTCCAAGAAAAAGCCCCACGCCAGCGTGTAAGTTTTAAACCTCGTTGCTACAGGGGAAGGTGGGGTTGCTTAAATAGCGCCTGCTAATGGTTAACCCCACTAATTTTTACATGCACATGCACATGTACATGCAGCAGCGCTCACTGTTACTGTGTTTCATCAGCTCCGTGCACGGTGTGACAAGCGTGTGAGTAATGTAAACATTTCCACCAGCAGAATGAGAATGTCATCAGCTCGTTACAGACAAGATGCTGAGCTCATGTTGGAGCAGGGAGGTTTTTCCGTAGCTGGTCACAGTTGGTAAATTACCTGAACATGTTGAGCTCTGGTCAAACTTTTCCTTCTTTGCTGCGCTGTAGAAAACATGCAGGTTGTCACGGTTCGTTGTTAGATGATTAATTCTCTAACAGCTCCTCAGAAGCTTTTGCCTGTTGGTCCCTGTCTCCAAACCACTGGCTGTATTCAGTCAGAAGGAGCTTTAACACATTTTTCTCTGGCTACAAGTTCAGATGCAGAACAGCATTTGAAACGGTGCTGCAGCAAATGCTAGTGCAGTTAACCAGTCCAAAGACAGCACCACCACCAAAGCTCAACATGGACCCTGGTTCCTGGTGAACTGAATGAAAAGATCGAGGATCAGCTGATTGATTATGTTCACCACAGCATTTAATGCCAGTACAGTTCACAAAACATATAGAAATATACTAGATCTACAGTCAGACCATGATTTTGAAAACAGCTCAGCTTCTCACTGAACACAGATATAAACTGAATCTATGATCTGTGATGAAAGACACACTTATATAAGGGATTTTAAATGACATTCAGTCCAGTTGACGGGTTCTTACTGTAAAATCAGCCTAAGTGATAATTGAGAGATAATTAAGAAGTTTGTGTGTGTTAGTAACCATTAACCATACCAGGAAGATATGCCAATAATAAAAATGATATCAGTAATGAAGGACACGTGGTTCTACAGAAGCAGCTCCTGTTATTTGACTGCAGATAAAACACCGTCTGGAACAATAACCTGTTTTTATGAGGGACGAGGGGAGATGTTTTATTTCCCACCTTCCTATTTAATATTCATTCTGTACCGCTCTGCAGCTTTAGTGTGCAGCTCTGCTCTTAACGAGTGTCTGTTTGACCCGTTTGCTGCAGGGGTACCCATGGCTACATGGCTCCAGAGGTTCTGCAGAAGGGCACGGCGTACGACAGCAGCGCAGACTGGTTCTCCTTAGGCTGCATGCTCTTCAAACTCCTCAGAGGGTAAAGATTCCAACTTTTCTCTTCTCATATTCTGCTCCTCACTCCCACCTTGTCCCGAGTCCTGTCTGCTTTTAAACCTCTGAGTACGCCTCTTTGAATCTGCCCGATCTGCCTCTGTGTGGTGTGTGTTTGATCTTGTTGGTGTGTGTTTGTGTGTGTGTTTGTTTGATCTGGAGTGAGTAAATGCCAGAGGTCTAGGCCCAGTAGGTCAGAAATCAGGTAAAAGGGGGAAGTGTGTGTGTGTGTGTGTGTGTGTGTAGTTGCTGTGTCTGAGCGAGCAGAGCAGAGAGAAGAGGGTGTGGTGTGTCTTCCCATTGATGTTTAAAACTTTAAAGAAGAGTGTGTTGGTGTTTGGTAAAAGGTTGTCGGCTGAGTGTTTCAACACTTGGGTCCAAAATTTCGAATCCTCTCTCAAAAGTAAATCTAACTTCAGTCACAACAGTGCACTTGTAAGCAGCATTTACAAGTTTTTTCTTTATCAATGTAACTCTGGCAAAAATAATACTTCTGTCAGAGCCAGACCATACATCGACCAGGGGTTATCTCAAGCCATTTGTTCTCCAGGTCTTTGTAGCAGTAGAAAAAGAAATAGGTTTGATAGAAGGATTACTTCCACTGCCAGAGTCAGGATATGGTTAGCCTAGCTTAGCATGAAGACTGCTAGCTGCTTCTGGTCTGTATGCTAAGCCAGACTAACCATGTTTTAACCAAATTAATTAGCATTCACTTTATTTTTTGTTTGGGGGGCATAATTTAAAAACAAGTTAATCACACAGATTTTACATATACACATATGACATGACTAATGAACGGCAAACAGCTTTCTTGTTAGCTTAGTGGCTAGTAGCTGGTTTGGTGAAAACTGCCTGATGCTGCTGGAGGGACAATTAAAACCAAAACAATCAGCTAAAAGACACTCAAGTAACGAGTATGATGAAAATGATGTTTTATATGCCGAAAACATGTGTTTAAAAATTTTTTCTCTTTCTATTAAGCTTGTAGAACACCAAATAAGAGGACTGCACTATACTGCGAACAGCAGCCGCTCAGTGCGGCTCATTATTCCTCGTCTAAGTAGTCCAAACAGCCCTGATGTGAAATGTTTCAGGTTTT
This sequence comes from Helostoma temminkii, assembly GCA_900302695.1. Taxonomy (NCBI): domain Eukaryota; kingdom Metazoa; phylum Chordata; class Actinopteri; order Anabantiformes; family Helostomatidae; genus Helostoma; species Helostoma temminkii. The sequence continues at coordinate 11,708 of OMLM01018680.1, read as the reverse complement.
ATTGCAGCTCCTTCTCCTGCAACAAGCTCTCTGATTACAACCATAAAGTTTAGACTTGGATTTATTGATGAACATCCCTCTGGACTCGAGCAGTGGATTTTGATGTCATTTGGCTCAGGCTGAACAATCAGGCTCATTATAGATGTAGTTTGGAAGCTGCTGCTCTCCGGTTCAGGCTGCCATCATTTGATCACTTACACTAAGTGGAGAACAGGGCTCTTTGTATCTTGGATTCAGATACTCCTCTGTCTCGTAAATACGTTTGCGTGATTTATGGGCCTGGGAAGGAGGAGGGCTGCCTGCTCTCGTATCAAATCGAAACATGTTTTCTTTGTGGAACTCTCTCCAGCGTAAATTTCTCAGCTCCCTCTAATTTTGCCGCTCGGCTGCTGGGATCGTCTCTCAGCGTTCAGAGGGACGGTTTGCTTCCAAATGATTTCACTAAAAGCTACCGAGTTTATGAAAAACTGAGAAATGTTCTTTATCATCCTTAATTGGAGTTGAAGTACTGAAAGTCTGAGTGAGGAGAGTTTTGTAGCACATTAACTTCAGCAGAATACATTACGTGCTTGTGCTCTTATTTAAATGGAACATATGGTGAGACAGCACCACAATCACGTTTCTGCGTCGTGTTGACAATTTCACCAAATGTGAAAGTGTGAACTTGCACCATTAGATTTAACTTTATGGTAGCCAAATGAATGATACTGCTTGCTGCTACACAAACCTTATATGTTGGCCATTTCTGTGCAAGTGTGAAATAAAGCTACGTGGTCACATCCACCAAACTTTCTCAAGCAGACTCATCTCAGACTTATGAAAACCACATTTTGACAGGAAGCTGCACTTTGGACCATAATCAACCCCCCAAAAACTTCACCTCCTGCTGTCAGAGATCAGCAGATAAAGTGCCAGTAGCTGCATTAGATGGTTTAAAGTGATTTAAAATATTAGTGACACAGCTGGGAACAGTGTTGGGTCTAAACAGTGACAGCCACAGACACAGGGACTCAGAGGATGTTCCCCGTTCAGTTCATCTTAGTATTATCCTAAAACACATTATGAGTCGTACGTCAGGTCCACGAGGTGATGAGCTGCGACTCTCATAACGTGCAGGTTGGATTTGATCAGTTTTCCCTCTCAGACAAACTTAAAGTCAGTGCCTGCAGGTGGTTAATTAGGCTGAGTAAGATCCAGGTCATGTAAAATTACCATTTCTTCATTTTTAGTGTTGGAATATTTATGAGCTTTGGTTTTAACTGAGTTATGACAGATTGGGGTGTGTGTGTGTGTGTGTGTGTGTGTGTGTGTGTGTTTTATTCTGGGCTTATTTGCTCTTGCTCTCCTTCATGTCGTCGCCCTCGTCGTCCCCCTCCTCCCTTCACCTTACCCCCTCCTCTTTTCAGTAATTTGCAGTCAGAGTGTCATCGCCTCTCTGTCTTCTCTCCTGTTCAGGCACAGTCCCTTCAGACAGCACAAGACCAAAGACAAACATGAGATCGACCGCATGACACTCACCATGGTAAGACACTTGTACACGTTTCCTAGAAGCTGATGACAGATAATCACATTACAGGGAGTTGTAACGCACATTCTGTAGGTTGGACCTGTATTTACCTTGCACTAATACTATATGTACACACATGTGTGTATCCCTATGCATACTGTGTTGTGTGTAAGCAAACAGTGGAAGGATAACTGGTGCACGCTAGTTAGAAGGCAGATGTGCCTGTGTGAACCACGTTCTTGAATTAGTTTTTCCTTTGCATCGTCGACAGGTATAGATGTGTCTGTTGCTCAGTGCTGAGTGTCTCTGCCTGCTCTCATCCAACACTCTGCTGCGTGTTTACTCTGCTGTGTCACGGGAAGATGCAGGGACACGAGTTGTATGCCAGAGACCTGCTTTAGATAATGTGAAGTACACCCCCATCTGGGTCAGATGGACTGAAAGCTCATCCAGTACAGGTTCAGTCCGGAATCTGGTTAAAGCCACAAAACGTTCATCAGTGTCACTGTGCAGAATGACGAGTTTGTTTTCACGTTGACCTAAAGAAGGAGAACATTGGTCTGTGCTGAGCATAAATCTGATGATGTGGAGATGTGAAGCCTGCGTGTCTCACATCATAGTGTTTCTGAAACACGGCATGACCTGTGTAAGTGTTAAGACAACTTTACATAGTTATGTTCTGACAAAATAATATCTATAAGCTTTTTGGAGCCACCGATGCAACAAAACTGGTGTTACAGAACAACCATCCCCTGAGCTAATGTTTCTGTACAGAGAGTATATATTGGAGTTATTGGAGTACTCTGTTAAGTTAGGGGACATTTAGTGTGTCAACTGGAAGTTGAGCAAGAATTTGAGCAAGAAAACATGCACTGGTTCCAGCTTCTAAAGGAAATTTGACACCTTTATACAATCAGTTCAAAATGATTGTGAAAGTGAATAATATAAGAATAATCTCTGCAGTGTTGATAATTATCACGGGATGTGGGGCAAATGACATATATTTACCAAACTCTATGCTTTGACACATTTAGACACTACCAAAAAGCACTGAGCTTCCGCCCTCATTTACTACTGTACACACACTCCTGTATGAACTGAGCCCACCCAGTGCTCACCCCTTTGTTTCCTCTTCTGCAAAGGCAGCGTGTCGTGTATTAACACAGACGCAGACGAGCTGTACGTCCAATTTTCACCCCAGCTTTGCTCCTCTTCGCTCGGCCTGCCAGCAGCAGCAGTTGTCCATCACAGTGGCTCGCGTCCAAGTCTCCGTGTCCGTTTATGTGTTTTGTCAGGACATGAAGCGTTGAGAAGGGTAGCTGCTCCCTTCCCACACACACAAACACACAGGCGCTGTTTGCCTGAGCAGGACCTCTAAACAGAAAGTATGATCTTTCATATCACAATAAATCCAGATTAGGACTTTAATCCAGCCACTTAATCTGGTTTATCCCCTTGATCCTCGCCTGCGTGTGTGTATGTGTGTGTGTGAGAGTCTGCGGTTCGGCTCCGACGAAGCTAAAAATACAGCTCTATATGTCTTTGTGTTTATTAAAGATGATGAATGGTCTCACAATAGAAGCAGAACGGAGCAGAAGAAGTGGAACTGAGTCAAATCAGAACAGACATGATACACGTTTATTCTTCACATCCTTAAACTCCAGGGAGCATCAACAGATCCAGTGAGTCCGTTCAACAGATGGAGCAGACAGTGTATTGTAATAATAAGCCACTGCCGAGAAAGAGCATGTGTCTGTCTTTGTGTGGGCCTCCAGTTTTACTTTACCTAATGAGGAAAGACGTCTGTTTTCTGAAGTGTGTGTGCGCGCAACGTGCAGCCAGGCGTTTCAGGAAGACCGTCGTCAGCGTGTCTCACCACTGCTGCGACGTACATTACAGTCTAATTTCAGAAACTCTGAGCAGCTCTCTACCTACATATCACTGCCCCTCAGCGGGGAAGGCACAAATAGATTTCATAGTGGAATTAAATAGAAAAAGAGGCAAAATTCTAGAAGTGAGTGATAAGGAGCCGTGTAATTAGCAGCAGGGGCTGAACCTGAGGGGTTGTAGGAAGTCGTATCTTACCTGGACTGTATGTTTTATGTTCTCTTTTTAAATCTCATCTAAATCTATTTTGTCTTATTTCCTGTTTTAGTGCCTTTTGTGTAAATGGATTTGAAGCTGAAGCTAAAATAGTAAAAATCTTGTAGTAATTTTTTTTAAAAGCTTTAAATTTAAAGTCGCTGTGAGGACGTTGAGGAACTGTGGTTTTGGAGCAGGTGCAGGTCTGAAGTGAGCCTGATGCAGCAGAGCAGCCAGTCACACTGAGCCCACAGTCTCTTCACCATAGGCCCAGAATCACATGGTTTAAAAGTGGGAGCGACAGCAATAGAAATGTGAGCAGCAGAGTCTGTGACGCAAAACACTTCTTGTTGCTGACTGGCCAGAGGCAGCGCTGTGGCTCAGCCCTCCTGACCTAAGTAGAACTGAGTGAGTGAAGTTAAGGAAGTGGGTGGGCCTGAGAATCTGGCTGCTCTTGTCTGTCGGGACAGAGGAAGGCGGGCTGAAGGAAGAATGTGTCAGACTGGAGCAGCACACAGCAGCAGTTGTGGCCTCCAGTAAACAGTAGCAGTCAGTGTACATGAGTCTTGGTGCTGGAGTGAGCAGGTTTTAAAAACAGTCTTGACCAATGGAATCACTGGTACAGCCCAAGTCTGCTGGTGTTAAACACTGTCACTGGCTGTAGAAATGGCTTCTGGATGAGACAGTACTGATAGCGCAGTGCATTACAGTTATTTAATACATTTATGTAATCCTGTAATACACTGATCAGCCGCTTAACCACCATGACGACTGTCCTCTAGTCCTGTAACGGCAGGTATTTCTGATCGACCCCGAGGAGAGAGATCGCCAAAGTGTTGATATCTTTGCTCAAAACCGTGGTCCTACATGGCACCGTGAGAGGTTCAGAGTTGCCGGTTGTCACAGTTGATCAAAGACAGCCCACAGCTACTACCATTCAGTCTGGATTTATCAGATCTATGTAGCACAGTGTGACTTTCAGTAAACTTATAAGAAAGCAGTCTGCAGGCGCCTTTAGCTGCAAGGTTAGGGCCTCCATGGTCTGACTTGTTTCCAGATGCTTGATCAGATTGATATCTGAGGAATCCCCAGGCCTAGACGACGCCTTGAACTCTTTATGCTCCTCAGACCTTTCCTGAATAAGTTTAGTGCTGCGTGTTGATAGAGGCCTCTGTAGTCACGAATACTGTGGCCATGAACTCGGTCTGCAACAATGTTTACGGTACACGTCAAAGCAACGTCCTCGTTATTCGAGGTTTCCAAGCAGAACTTCTGCTGGTAGTGAACCTGGTGCCCTCTCCTCACCATGATTTATCACACCACATCACCTTCTTGCTGTGCTGCTTGGTCCAGTTCTGATGCTGACCTGACTGACACCTGTCAGTCTGAACCAGCTTAAACATTTTCTAAGTCTTGTTGCTCATGCACATGATGAGCTGGACACACCTGATCCAGGTAGTCAGCTGTTTGTAGGGCCGAGATAGTTGCATAACAGGCAGAGCAGGGGTCCTTGAGAACAACAAGTGATTGTTCACTTGATGCCTAATGAGGTAATCAGTGGTGGTCTTAAAGTTGTGGCAGGTCTGTGTGGATCCCTGTGCAACTTTTTTTACCTTTTGTAAGTTACGTTTCACATTTTCTCGTACACTCATTTCTGCATCTGTCAGTAAGTGAAGTAATAATTCAGTCTAAACGGTTCACTGTGCACTTCAGGGATCCATCATCCTTATGACAAATTGCTCATGAATTTTCTTTTTGATTCCACCAGGCGGCACACCAAGAGAAGAATTCATATTGGCACGTTAGATGTTTTAAAACCCCTGTCCTGTAGTAAAAGCTGATCTGCTTTCAAACACTCTCTCCTCCCTGTTTCCTCCCTGTGTTTTGCAGAATGTGGAGCTGCCAGACTCTTTCACTGCGGAGCTCAAAGATCTGCTGGAGGGGCTGCTGCAGAGAGACGTATCCAAGAGGCTCGGCTGCCAGGGCCGGGGGTACGACTCACACAAAGTTCACATTAACCTGCGTATTTACATATTTACACCCACAGGCCCGCAAATGAATTCGTCAGTCAGCTTCAGGTGTGCTCATTAGAGCCAAAAACGCTGGGTGGTGTAGTTCGTGCCCCAGTGAAGGCAGAGGCAGACGTCATTTGATCTGATAGAAGCTGAGTTCAGAATTTCATCAGTGCTGCCATTTCACACCAGCTCAGATCTAAACTGTACTGATGGGTCATTGTCAGGTTCGGTTAAACAGCAGGATGATGTTTGTCAAACGCTGCCACCTAGTGCTCAAATCAAAACTAACATCCTCTCTCTCTCTCTGTGCCTCACTCACTCAGAGCTCTAGAGGTGAAGGAGCATCAGTTTTTCAAAGGCATCGACTGGCAGCAGGTGTACCTGCAGAAGGTGAGCGAGCTTCTCTTCTCCATAAATCGCCTTTTGTTCTTTGTGCTGCATTTTTTCTTTATTTTAGCTCAGTGTTTTGGTCCAACCTGTCTGACGTGGCTTATAACACACTATTAATACTAATATCTGACACTATCTGAACGGTAGAGTAACTAGACTGTTGTTGTTGTCAGGATACTTGTGGGCAAAATTCTTCTTATTAGTGAAAAACTAATCTGTATTAGTTAAAACTTTTATGAAGATTAAAAGTCTGAATGAATAAAAATTAGATCATTTTAGGTAATATTACAATCAGTATTTAAACTGATTTGGTGATTGTTTCTCTAAATGCTTAGTGGATAAAATTAAAGGGATTTCTAAATATATATACTCGCTGTTGGTAAACCAGAAATGTGTTAACTGAATATTCTCAGATACATTCTGAGCTGCCTTGGTATATCGGATGTGGTTATTCTACAGTGTAAAATTATTTGGAGTATGGAGAGAAAATCTTTGTGTAATTGTTTATTAAGAGTTTGTTCCTCTGATCAGCCTGCTCTGAAGCTGAATGTATACGAGGCTTCTCAGCTCAGACCTCAGGGGTAAAATGCAGACACCACTCACCTGACATGAATAGACTCATTAGCTGGACAATAGAAATGTTAGGAGGTCACAGTCCAACTCTTCCTTTTCCCACAGATGGGTCGTTAGGGCTGAATTTTCTTTTTGGGTTAAGAAGGTTTGTAGGAGTTGTGACCTAATGACTACTGATCTACCTGAAGCAGTGCAACATGACTCAGCTTCACCTGAAGAACACAGAACCTTTACTGCCTGTTTTTGACGACTGTTTGCCTGCTCAACTTTAGATCCAGTATTTCCACAAGCTGAATGTGTTGAGCACCTTCAACATGTCCCCACTGGTCTATTGGTGTAGATCCATGGACTAAAACCTGAAGCTAAAACTATACATTAGAACTCGTGGTTTTAATGTGTGGTTCCATGTAAAAATGGCCTAAATGGTGATATGACTATTTTTAAAAAACAAATATACAACTATATATTGCACGTGTGTATATATTGTTATGTATTTATATTATTGTGGTTTAATTCAGGGCAGCATCATAAAATCTGCCCCTCACGCTGTTATCAGATCAAATCACAGCTCTGGCTGTTTAAAGCAGCACAGGATGGAGCTCCACTAGTCATTAGTCCACTCCAGATACTGTTGCTATGGTTACCTCATCACTGCCGTGTGATTGTCGCTTTGTTTAGCTCACACTGTTTTTCTCCTTCATCCTCCTCTTCTTCTCTCCCTCTGCCTCTAGTACTCTCCTCCTTTAATCCCTCCCAGGGGAGAGGTGAACGCTGCAGATGCTTTTGACATAGGCTCGTTTGATGAGGAGGACACCAAGGGCATCAAGGTAAAAACAGGCTCCTACTCATCCAAACGCTGAATTTGTTTTACCCGCTTGCTCACAGGGTAGATGCACAGTGAGTATTCATCAGTGTGTCATCAGTGTTTCATGATGAGCTGATCATGCTGGCGTAAACACACGAAGACGTGAAATAACAAACAAATCCCTGTGAGAGGAGGATTTCTGTGTGAACCTCGTCCTCTCGTCTCCAAATCTTTTATTTCTTTCTCACTACAGTTTGGTTCCAGTGAGAAACATCACCAGTCCTCACTACATGTAGTTAGCAGTGCAAAAAAGAACCACTTATTATTTTTATTTTCAGCACAACATAAATCTTTATAAAGTGTTTATAGATTTTTGGGTCCAAACAGGTTATTTAACATCAGGGCTGAAGCATTTTTCACTTGTTTCTTTTCTTCTACTGACAAAACAGTGAGTTGATTAAAGAGCAAATACACGTCTCACTGTGTCTAGAACAACAAATGCAGTAGTTGGCACCAACACTAAGTCCGATACTAAGTCCATTTGAATTTTATTATTGTGGCTGCATCTATAATCTTTTTGGTGGATACGTGAAAAAAACAGTAATTATCAGGTTTAACATAAAGAAATGAATCATAATAGTGATCACAACTACACAGGGAATCTTTATTAACTATAATGAAGTTTAATCGGTTTTCAGTCAGTTTTGCATGCAGAGGTTAAAAGCACACAACTCATTATACAACAATATATAATTTATTCAGGTGAAGTGTTAGTTTATCAGCAGAGAATTAATTTGCAGCTTTCTTACATTAAATTGAACAAAACAAGCAGTTTCTCATTGTCATTTTTTACTGATGTAGAAAAATCAATAAATGCTTTTATTGGTTGGTCTATTTTTCCTCTCCCTCATTAACTTTAATGTTGCTGTTATTCATCCTCTGACATTTCACTGCAAGGAAATAAAGCACACAACTGTTTGTTTGCCCAGACAGTGGTTGTCATTAACACAGGAGCAATAATCTAAATAAGTAATGTAGGAACATGAAGGTGCAGCTCCAGTCTGAACTAAATGTTTCTGTCTGAACACGACAAGACAGAAAACTTCTTAAAGAGACCTAAATATTACTGCTGTCGTTCAGCACAGCTTACAGAGGAGAGGCCAGAACCACAGGGTTTTCCACATGAACTCATCAAACGTTCGTGGAGCAGAATAGTCACAGTGTAGCAGTAACAGTCATATGAGCTTTAAATCTTCAGTAGATACACTCGTATGAAAATAATATGTGAAACACTGTTACAGCAGCGACTCCAGAAAACTGTAAGAACACAAACTGATCTAGGATAGTCTGGTCTGAGTAGATGCAAAGATCAGTCTCGTGTTTGATGTTGAGTTGACACAAAGAGGAGAAGTGGAGGCAAACGGCTCTCCACCTTCACCTCCACATGCAGCGGATCCACCATTAGTCATTTACAACTAGAGGAAGTGAACAACCCACAAGTTGAAGAGCAGCCTCTGTCGCAGCTTCTGTTTCAGCCCGTTACTCCTTCTGCTTTGGGGACGGCTTCCTGAATCTGAATTTCAGGAAGTTTTCCACGGCTGGTTTGTAAAGTACTGAGTGAGTAGGGCCCTGGACGTTTTATAACCTATGAAATGACAAGAAACGTGTGAAGAAGGGCTCCTTTTACTGTTTGCAGAGAAACTTCACAGATTCTCAGTTCAGCTTACAGGATCTCCATGTTGCAGATGCTGTAGCTCTTAGCAGAACCCATCAGCTAATATCCAACACATTAAACACATCCTGTCTGTCTGTCCTTCAGCTGCTGGACAGTGACCAGGAGCTGTACAAGAACTTCCCTCTGGTCATATCGGAGCGCTGGCAGCAGGAGGTGGCAGAGACGGTGTACGAGGCGGTCAACTTGGACACGGACAAGAACGAGGCTCGCAAGAGGGCTAAGAACAAGCAGCTGGGCCACGAGGAGGGTAATGATGACACACAGGAAAATGATCACGAGCGACTAACAAACAAATCTCCAGTCAGAGTTGACAGCAGACGTTCTCCCTGTGTTTGTGTGCGCAGACTACGCTCTGGGTAAGGACTGCATCATGCACGGCTACATGCTGAAGCTCGGGAACCCGTTCCTGACCCAGTGGCAGCGTCGATACTTCTATCTCTTCCCCAACCGTGTGGAGTGGAGGGGGGAAGGAGAGTCACGGGTGAGTCCGCCTCACACCTCAAACATTTAAACCTCTTTCCTCCGTTTTCATGTTCATCAGTTTGTTAGTCTGTTCTGAAGACAGGGTTATGAACGTCTGTCTGTGTGTGTCCCTACACTCCACACTGAAGGAGGCGTGGCTAAAACATTTTAAAAAGCAGAGAGATGGGGTGAGTGCTGCTGCCAGATCCAGGTCCCTGCTGTGCTTCCGTCCAGAAGCTGTTAGAGCTGTAGTTCCTCCCCCTGCTTCAGACTCAGTGTGTTTTAGTGTTGTCGTGCTGCTGATAGATGAAAAGCACAACTTTAGCTGCATCATCTCTGAGCTAGTGTCAGCAGTCGGTGGTCACGGTGGCGTCAAGGCCTGTGTGCAGCAGTAAAACAACAAATGTAACTAAAATGTTACAACACGTTTTAGTATTTGACATGACGTTTTGATAATTAATTAAATCTTCTGTTGTGACGCCGGGATTTAACTGTTAAAAGGCAGCGTTGTGTCCTGGAAGAGTCCCAGCTCAACCAGTAACCGTAGAATAGCAGCAGACACCAAGCTGATGGTTTTACTGGTGTTCACCTCTGCTCCTCTTTGACTGGTCAATTCCGTTCACAGCAAAACCTGCTGACGATGGAGCAGATCGTGTCGGTGGAAGAGACGCACGTCAAGGACAAGAAGTGCATCCTGCTGCGCATCAAAGGAGGGAAGCAGTTCGTGTTGCAGTGTGAGGTGTGTTGTTTTCTCTTTTCTGACTCACCTCGACGGCACGGCGACATAAAGCTGATCCCTTTTGTCTCGTTCTCTCTGCAGAGCGATCCAGAGTTCGTGCAGTGGAAGAAGGAGCTGACCGAAGCGTTCACAGAGGCCCAGAAGCTGCTGCGTCGTGCCCCCAAAGTCATCGGGAAAGGCCGGGCTGGAGTGGTGGAGCTCTCCAAACCTCCCCTCACACACCGCAATAGCAATGGCCTGTGAATACACACACACACACACACGTACACACACTGGCCACTTTATTAGCTACTGTGCAGGGCAGCACAGCAGCTCTGCCGCTGTGGTCTCAGGTTTTTGTTGAAAAGGTTCAACTGAGAAATGACAACTTTGTAAAAGTGGAATTCACGGCTGAGCTGCTGTGTTGTGCTGCCTTACGTAGTAGAGGTGTACCTAATAAAATGGCCACTGAGTGTCTATGTACATACACACTCAGCTGACACACTGCACTCCACCTCCCCCTCCTCATCGGCCACGTCCAGCCCCAGACACCTCGCAGTGTGTGTGTGTGGAAGCCCACCAGCCTCTAACTGACCACACACACACGACCAGTCATAAGTGAGATATAGTTTTTTTCTGCCAGTCACTGAGAGGAGGAAAGGAGAGCGAGGAGAGGAGAGACGTACTCTGGAGGACCTCTGCATGAATGTGACGAGGACTAACACCTGGTCCTCTCTAGTCCCCTTCTTCCTCCCGCTCTCTGTCCTCCCTCTCTTCCTGTCTGCCCCCGCCAACCCCCACCACCGCGATCTGTTTGAATCTGGAGAACCACACAGCTGAAGATTTGATTACTGTCGACAAGTGGAGTCATTCCTCTGTCCGCTCGACTGCTTCCTCTCGCCTCTCCGTAACCATTCCCCCCTCCCGTTACTGACGTGCATAAAGTGCCAACATCGATATTTACTTGAGTCGCCGAGCGTCCAGCAGGGACCTGCTCCGGTGTTTCTGGGCGGTGGTCGATCATTCCAGAGCAGAAGACTGGAAGTACAAGGACACAGACTCCTTCAGATTGGCTTTTGTACACCCAGTTACCATAGAGACTGAAGTGTCATTGGCTAAAAAATATCAGCCGGTAGCTACGGGAACCATGAAGACTGGTAACCATGGACAACAGTGTGACTACTGTGTGTGACTTGTAGAAAAGAGATTTCAGCAGAGTGTGGGGGTGAGGAAGCGACTGTGTATATAGGAAACTCGTCTCTGTGCATCTCCAGTGTTTTAGTGTTTATTATTGGGGACTTCTCTGTCTGCCTGTTTGTGAATGTGTCCTGGCTCGCAGGGGAGGGACGAGGATGAGGAGGAGGAAGAGGAGGTTTGTTTTCTTGCTGGGAGGGAGGGAGGGAGGGAGGGCGGCGCGTGCA
>OMLM01018679.1:0-21789 GCA_900302695.1 Helostoma temminkii | reverse complement strand
GGCCTGTTTGGAGCTGTGTTTAGCCCAGCTGTCAGCTCCTTGTCTGGATGTAAACATGGCCTGGGAACTGGCTGGTGCAAAAAGGCTGACAGGGCTATGTTAAAAATTCTTTTGTAATCTATGTGCAGCCTTACATTAACAATGTCAATCACATTTGTTGGAGGCAACATTTAGCATAGGTTTATTTTTTGGATTTCAGGTGAAATAAGAAATCACAGTTCCTGAGAAATCTGTTTTTTTGTTTTTTTTACATCTCTACAGCTCTAAATGCAAAAATGCCCATGTGCCTAAGCCACTGTTTAAGAATAAGAAGATGCCCAACATAGGTGTCAATGAGAACCAATGTGATTTAAGCAGCAGATTTTCTTAAATGTCTAATGTTTAGTACCTGGTCACCATTAGTCATGAAAAGAAGAAAACTAAAGGACTATTTTTCTCTATTTTAGTTATTACATCACTTCCTGTTTACCTGTCATATTTGGTCATATGCACACTCTTCCCGTTCATTAACCTCTCTGGTCCACTCTGCTCACACATTCGGTCTGATTACTCTAAGCTGCTTAACTCCCTTGTAAGCAGGTCTGCCACCCTTAGTTCTCTGCCAGGTTATCTGCAAACCTGACCTGAGAGTGTAACTCTCTTCTGAATCCTGCCTGATCTAGTGTGTAACAACTTCTGTCCTTCACCACCCAGATCTACAAGTGACGACGATTCTGACCTCTGACGTGTGTTTCTGGATAACCGGACTATTGAGTTTGGATTAAACCTGAATAATCTGTCTTATCCACTGATCTGTAAACCTGAATTGGAAAATCTGTCTGACCAAGCTGAAAAGTTTATCTGATCAACCTAATCTGGAAACCTGATTAACCTATTTGCTCTTCTCTTTGAGTGGAAGATCTTGCTGGTTCTGCTTAGAAAACTCACCTGCCTTCATTGGAAGATCCTGGTTTTTCTGCAATTATCCTGTGAGGAGTGCTTGAGCTAACTTGGACTGTGTTTTTGTGAGATTATTTATCAAGTAGACCCTATCATGAATGCCAAAGAGGCTGCCATCTTGGATGTGACATTATCACTTCAACCTTCCAGGAAACTTCCTGTTTCCTGGCTTTCCTCAACTTCAGTATGCCAATTACCAGTTCCTGTTAAACCTGCTAACCCGTGTTTCTTCACTAGCTAACATCGGCATTTGTTTATTTATAATAAATCCTTTCCTCAATCTTTTAAAACGTATGCTGATTTGTCTGGCCCTAATGCATCACAGTACAATCTGGCCAGAAAATTTACTCAGCAGACAGCCTGGATTAGAATGTCCAGATTGAGGGAACTTTAAGAAAACAATTTTGATTAATTAACCAATTTAAGTCCAAAACTCACTCAGGGTGTTAGCCGACTATTTCTAAATCCCTCATTCAGCCTCCTCTGCTCCTCCTAGAGTTTAAGAACTCATCATTTGCACTCCTGAACATTTTTCTGGTGACCTTACCAGCTGTAGACTCTTCTCAACCCAGTGTATGATTCATTTCAAACTTCAGCCCTCCACGTTTCCTACTGAGGAGGATGAGGTGGGCTTTGTCATCTCACTCATGTCTGGACCTGCCCGTCATCGAGGATCAGCTGAGTGGGATCGTGAATTTCCAGCTAGTTTTATGAGGAACTTTTGAGAGCTTTTGACCTGCCAGGTCAACCGATGCTAATTGAACAGACCTGGCTCTCTCAAAAGAAACATAACAGGAACATTAAAATCCAGCGCTCAGCAGTTAAAGGGGTGTCACTACTGAGCTGCACTCTGTCCAACTCTGCCGACCACTGACCACTATTTAGATGCATTTACCTGACAAGTCCATCCACAATTCCATCCCATTCCCATTCAGAATTCATTGATGAACATCTAGCCAGGTTTGTCCACCTTCCACTCTATGCCCTGTAGCAGACCATCCAGGTAAGAACCTTTGACAATGATCTTACCCATCCTTGCTTTCCGCAGACATCACAAAGAAAATACATTTCATGTCATTAAAGCTCCCCCTGGGTTTAAGAGCCAACTCGTTAAATTGACACAACCAGCATATTGACATCTGGATAGTGATTAAAATCCTTGGTTGGGGAGTCTCTTCTCTAAAAATAATTGTCTCTGTGCAGCTCCATCAGTTTAGCCTCCTGCCCTACGTGGAGTGAAATTATAATATTGGAGACGGAGAGCTCCTGCAGAGAAGATGCACCACTGGCTGGAGGGAGCCAAACAACCTTTCATTTTACTGAAGACTGAACTCCAGACAAGCCTGTTGGACTTGGTAAGTCGAGTGTAAAATAATTCATCTCAACCTACCCAGTCTAGGCTAGGTCCAAAACCACAATCTGGCCTTTTCCATCCTCCTCCTGTTCCATGTCACCCCTGGTCACACATCTCTCTGGACTTTGTAACTGGTTTACCTCCAACTAACAGCTACAATACCATTCTGACAGTTGTATACAAGTTGCATACATAAAACTGTCAATATAATTCCCCATTATATTGACAGTATAATGGGGAAATCCACCAAAGAAACGGCAATCCTGCTTTTTCATCATGTATTCCGGCTCCATGGTCTTGCTGCGATACAGTGTCTGATAGAGGTCCCCCAATTATCTGCTCAATTGTGGTCTGAGTTCTGCTGCCTGATTTCTGTCAGCCTTTCATCTGGGTTCCATCCACAATCCAGTGGTCAGACTGAAAGGTTGAATCAGGAACTGGAAACCAGGCTTGGACCTCTGTGCCCCCAATACCCAACGTCTTGGTCGACGAATGTGGTCTGCGTTGTGGTCTTCTGCCACAGGGCTGACACCTTTTCAGGTGGTGTATGGGTATCAACCCCCACTTTTCTAGCTCCAAGAGAAGGAGTCCTCTAAACCATCGGCCCAGGCCTCTGTTCGATGGTGCCATCCCACGGTCCACTCTTACGAAGCCAAGAACAACAAACAGCAAACACCTGCTCCTGCCTATAGAAAAGGCCAGCATGTGTGAGTAAGGTGGTCAATCCTGCAGCCGTCCATCGGCATCTCCCCAGGTCACTTTGAATCCACCCAACCTTTTACATTTCTGCATTAAGCCAGAAGTTGTGATTGATCTCTTCTTGCAATTATGATGGGGTCGTTTCTCCCTGGAGTCTGTGTGAAGAGCTGAGGTGGTGTGGGCTATTTGGGGAAAGGTGTGTGACATTTTATTGTGAGACCAGCTACTGAGGTTGTTTCTCCTGGGAGACTATTTGTAGAGTATTGGGAGAGTATTTACAACATGATTCAAACTCAACTATAGTTGTCATATTGTGTTCAGTAAGTTTTCTGACTGTAACATTAGAGTTTTGAAGTACATGTTTAGGCAATCAGACATGCGTATATCTAATAAGTGCTGATAAGTCATTGTGCATATGTTACAAATTAATGTGTAGATATTTTATTATATAAATTAATGAAACAATATAAATAAATAACATTAGGGTTTCTCTCTACTGATATTGTATTAATTGGGTTATGATGATTATGCTAATCTTAGTCTGAATAAATATGCAATATCTTGAGGCAGCTCTGGATGTCAGTCTAGAAAGTTTGTGTACCTGGTAGAGCTCAATGCGCTGTTCAGACACTCGGGCCACTGGGTTTTGAAGACGGAAGATCCTGAGCTCTGCTTTCACCAGATTTGATGCATTCTTCTCCATGGAGGATACATCAAAGGTCAGCCGTCTGAAGTAAGGGCTGAAGTATGTAGGAGAGATGACATCTACAAAAAACAAGAGCAAAGGGCTTACTGAGGGCAGGTCTGTGTGTAACACATTTTATGACAGTGACGCCTGGTCCATATAATCTGTTTTCCTCTCAGTAAAGCAAAAACTCATTCAATTCATAAAATAAACACAAAGATAACAGAAGTTATGGATCATTTCCACCATGGCACGTGTTTTATTTAACATTTACACAGTGTATTTGATTAAAAATAAATTTGTGGAAAAAGGATGAAAAACAATGCAGCAGACACTGATTCTGGACTTTCAAGTCCTAAATGTATTAAACCCAAAAAACATGGATCATACAGTTAGTAAAATTTCCATGCATGGTAAATACCCACATCTTTTAAACTCCACACATCCAGGTTTAGTCAAGCTGTGTGTTACACAGAATTAATGCTCTGTACAGCGAACAAACTGATGTTAAAAATACTTAACATTTATAATAATGCTAAATATATAATATTGTTTAACACATTAGAAACAATATCAATGGAACCTTGACAGCACACACTCCTGAGGCATAACAGCAACCTGCACAGTAGCAGGACATTCCTGCCCATATGTATTTAAAAGCATGACAGATGCTTACACACGAGAGGGATGACACGTGCAGCCCTGTGTGCTGCAGAACACACACACAAATGTACAGTGTTGGACAGCATGCAGCACACAGTGAATTAGGAGGCCCTGTAGTCTTACAATAATAGCTTTAATGTAGGGCAAAAGTCTAGGATTAGCAAGACATTGGTTTGCTTAGAGAAACTGTTCAACCACAATAGCCAGCCAGACACATAGACTTGGACCAACTCACAGAGGCACAAATGCACACACAGGGTCTTGTCCATTTTTTATTTAGATACTGGACTGGATAGGGAAGAAGTCAGTTATCCAGCAGTCAGTCAATTAACTGCTTGCTAACTGTACAGAGTTCAGTTCCTCGTGGCTCACAGAGCCTACCTCTTTAGTCTCTGAGGCCAGCTAGCCCTTAACTGGCTCTCTGGGTTCTTCATTGACCTAATGACCTTCACCAAGCCTCTGTTCCTGTAATTACTTTTCAGGTTTCAACAGCATGCAGTTATGGCATTGGATACATTTTCCACCAGGTGCGGCTTTGAGGGATTGCGACTGTGACTCTGGGTTGCAGATTGTCTGCTTATCTGAAACCTGCACATTCTTGGACCTGATTCTGACCTTGCTCTGTTTAAATCTAAGTCTAACCTAAACTCTGATCTGAAACATGATCTCTGATTTAAGGATTAATCTTTTTTTCATGATTCCAGTGTGTCTGTGTTTCCATTCAAGTTTACACAAACACAAATAAGCTGGCCTTTCAACTGGCTGTTCCAATTTTCGATAAGGGACTAGACAGATTTGTCTTTAATGATAAAGAAGGATTTAAATCCCCCCCCCAAAAAAAGAGTCTAAAAGCTAAAAAAAAAGTTAAATAATTGATTTGAAGATTTTCTTTTCAAGTCCACAGGAGGAAGGGGCCTAGATGATTGTAGTGTCAGAAAAATATAGCTTCAAAATATAACTTGCAACCTGCAGAAACCTGCAGAAATCTGGGCCTGCACAAAGGTATTAACAAATCACAGAGCAGTTATATTGTTATAACATACAGTGCATTTGGAAAATATTCACAGTGCCTCACTTTTTCCATACATACATTATTCCAAATGGATTCAATTAATTGTTTTCCTCAAAATCTTACAAACAATACCCCATAACGACAACATGGAAGAAGTTTGAAACTCTAGCACAAGCAACAAGTTCAGTGGAAACAAGTCAAGCACAAATGGATGAAATATGGGTACATGGTATCATCATGACCTCATGACCATAAAAGGTGTTGTACCTGACTTTTTATTATTTACAGGTCAGTCATAAGCCTTTGATTTGTTTGATGAGAAGTTATACTTGAGTGGATTAATCACATGGCAGTAGTTGAATCAAGTGAACTGTACAGAAGCATTTTCTGTGAGAGCTTGTAACTGTTTGATCAGCCAACGCTCTGGTTTCTCACAAACACCTGTGAAATACTTCTAAAACTGCAGTGTTGGCTGAAGGCTGTCTACCTCTATCTTTATTATTTCCATTTATGAATAGGCTGAGATATAGCTAAATACACTTACACTGCTTAAACGGTGTAAGCAGCTAAGACTAATGATGCTCTTTCCCATTCCCATTTGTGAGCAGAGAAAGTCACACCAGCTCCTGTTTACACAAACTGCTGCAGAACCTTATGAATGAGTCCACTGTGCATCACACTGGACACATTGAGTAAAAGTTCAGGGAAGTCCTACAGCCACGGTGACACTGGAGGCACACACAGGCAGCCACACATTCATAAGTTCTGATGAACCTTTATTACCACCGGTGTCTGCTTTAGTGGAGGACAGCATTTTTATACACAACAGGAGCTCCCTCTAAATGTCATTAATGCCATGATGGAAAAACGTTTATTTGCAAAACAGACAGTGTATGAAATGAAAATCATTTTGGTGGGTTAGCAGCCACCTATGCTGAGAAATGTTTCAGTTACTCACACTGTAATGAAATAATCAGTGTAGTCAGAAATGAAGTTTTAAAATAAAATGAATATTCTGCTAGGCATGGGGTGGCACAGGGGTGTAGTGGTTAGCACTGTCGCCTCACAGCAAGAAGGTACTGGGTTTGATTCAGGGTCAGTCAGGGTCTTTCTATGTGGAGTTTGCATGTTCTCCCTGTGTTTGCGTGGGTTCCTCTCCAGGCACCCTGGCTTCTTCCTGCAGTCAGGTTAATTGGTAATTGGAGACTCTAGGTGGTGTAAGAGTGTGAATGGTCTTTGTCTATATGTGGCCCTGTGATGGACTGGTGACCTGTCCAGGGTGTACCCTTCCATTCGCCAGTATGACAGCTGGGATAGGCTCCAGCACACCCACGACCTGTACGGGGCCTAAGCTGTTCAGAAAACTGATGGATGGATGTCTAGGCATATTGATCAGGAGGTAGTTATACCTTTAAACGCAAAGTAATGATAGGCTGTTTTTTTTCAGCATGTTGCACAATCTGTTGCCAATGCACGAGTACTGGAAATTCTTACAACCTTATCAGATCAATCACTGTGTGAACTGGGGATTCACTGCCTAAAATCATTAGCTAATGCTATCTAATCATCAGAATGATGTACTTCATTAAGGTGCTACTTCAGAATGTTATAAATATACATATTTGTTAACAAAGGTTACCTCTAAGTTTGAGGCCAATGTACAAGTAAGGTCAAAATGGAGTGGGAGCTTAGAGATACAGTAAAGAGTTCAGACATCCAAAGGGAGCTCAGAGTAGAAATGCTGCTGCATGTTACTCTCCCAATGTGATCTGCCGACTCTGTTTTCCTGTACCCAGGATGCAGTGAACAAATGTGACTTTTATACAGCTGCTGGTTTCCTGAGACTTCTAGGATCCATCTTTCTATGTGGTTTCTTCTTGTAATACTGAGATTTAATTGCTGTGGCCCATTAAAGTGATAATTAGCCTCTTTCACAACAATTACTCTGGATGGAATTTTCTCTTGTGTTTTGGCTGGTCATTCACCAAACTTTCTAGGCAGATGCCAGTGAAACATGCAAATTCCTCATTTAAATAAAACCTCCTCCACCCTGTTTGCACCTGTGGTCAATCGCACAATTTTTCTTAATAAAATGCCTGCAAAACGGTCACTAATAAAATATACAATTTTCAAGCTTGCTCTTACAATTTAGTACACTTAGTAAATCAGGCCCTCAGTTTTCACTTAAATGGGCACTAAATAATAATTGATACTTTATTAATCCCCTTGGCAAAATTCTTGCTCCTTTGAGGCACCAAGGGTCAGGGGTTTCGGTGTCCTCTCCAAGGACACCTCAGCATGTAGCCACGGGAGGACTAGGAGTCAAACCGCTAACCTTGGGGCTGACAGCCACAAAGTGGCCATAAGAAAATAGCAACAACACTGAAAATGACAATTTCCTCCATCATAGCAATAGTTAAGAAATTCCAGTCAACAGGAAGCGCTTAGCCTTAGTACAAAGTATTGACTAAAAGTGTGCCAATAATTGTGGCACACATATTCATTCATCTTCTATACCGCTTAGTCCCCGCAGGGGTCACGGGAGTGCTGGAGCCTATCCCAGCCAGCTTACACGTGAGAGGCGGGGTACACCCTGGACAGGTTGCCAGTCTATCGCAGGGCCACCTATAGACAAACAACCATGCACACTCTCACTCACACCTACAGGCAATTTAGAGTCCCCAGTTAACCTAACTGCATGTCTTTGGACTGTGGGAGGAAGCCAGAGTGCCTGGAGAGAACCCACGCAAACACGGGGAGAACATGCAAACTCCACACAGAAAGACCCTAGGCCAACCCCCAGGAATCGAACCCAGGACCTTCTTGCTGTGAGGTGACAGTGCTAACCACTGCACCACCGTGCCGCCCGGCACACATATTTTTAACTAAAATATTTTATTTGGATAAAACTGTGTTGTATTCACTATGAGTGTTTTTTTGAGCAAAAAGATCAAAAGGTAACAATAAAGACATTTTTTCACAGCCTTTTTTGTTTTTACCAAGGATGTCAATATTAGTGGAGGGCACCATATTTCCACAGGAATCAAGATGATCTGATTGGCTGTCATTTGCACTGCATTAGAGGATATTAAGATAAAGTCAAGCATAACTTAAAGTAATTCACTCCGCTGTCCAGTTGGTGGCAAGTGTGCATATTAATTACCATTGTCCAGTCTTGTGTTCTGGTTATGTAAAGACAACCAGCATTTTTTGAAATGGACTAGACAATATCTTCTGATATAACATTTTATGTGTTAAGTAATCCTTTACATGATGTTAATGGAGTTTGAAGTACTGCCAGTTCACTTAAACCAGTAAACCAGAAGGAAAGCAGGGCCCATCTGTCAGTGATCAGTCTATTTCAGATAATAAAATGCTGAATCCCTTCCTGTGTGACTTGTGTGAGGATTCCTCAAGTGCAGGCTTCCTTCCTGAGGGGATAGGCTCAAAGTGCTGTGCGGTGCCTCTCCCCTTGCCTGTGAGAACTATGACTAGAGGCTTTGTCAGCAGAAAACCACTGGCTTCCAGAACTCTTCCCCTACCCAATGACAGAGTTAGTAGCACTCAGAATCCCGGACGTCTGTTATTGCTACATCTTTTCCATATGAAATGCAATGAGAAAATAGCATTAGGCTGCACACGTGGAGAGATGATATTAGTTACACCTATGATTTCCATTTTTCTATTCTATACATCTGTGTCTATCTAACTGTGGTCATTTACAGTAAAGATAATTGCAGTGCATTTAACTATTCATCATTCAGGATATAATCTGGAAAACATCAAAGGCCTGTGTGTGTGTCTTCAAACACCAGATGAAAAAAAACTGTACCCCAGCAGTTTTAGCAATATTCAATGCTAGGGTGATGCTGAAAAACTAGTCCATGCATTTGTTACTTCTAGACTGGACTACTGTAATTCCCTTCTAATAGTCCCAGTAGCTCCTTAAAAAAGCCTCCAGCAGACCCAAAATGCTGCAGCCAGAGTTCTGACTGGAATTAGTAAGAGATATCATATTTCTCCTGCATTAGCTTCCCTCTATTGGTGCCATGTAAAATCCAGGATGGAATTAAAAATTCTTCTCCTCACTTATAACACTTATAAGGACCTCATAGTTCCAATATCATCCCGGCAGATCACTTCACTCTCAGAGTGCAGGTCTACTTGTGGTTCCGAGAGTTTCCAAGTGTAGAATAGGAGGCAGAGCCTTTAGCTATCAAGCTCCTCTCCTGTGGAACCAGCCCCCAGTTCAGGTTCGGGAAGCAGACACTGTCTCTACCTTTAAGACTAGGCTTTAAACTTTCCTTTTTGATAAAGCTTATAGGTAGAGCTGGCTCAGGTGACTCTGAACCAGCTCTTATGCTGCTATAGATTTAGACTGCTGGGGGACTTCCCTTCGACACACTGAGCTCCCCTCCTTTCTCCATCCACATGTACGCCACCACTGCCTGTTATTAACTTTGTGTCTTCTCTCCCCCGTAGTTGTACCTTCCTCTCTCTCTCTCTCTCTCTCTCTCTCTCCTAATTATCGGATCATCAGCCCTGAAGCTGTCTATTCCGGGTGTTCAGTTGCTGGCCCATTCAACCTGCCTGCCTGTTGAATGGTTAAATGTTGTTGTTATTGGTTTTGTGATCTGCTGTTCTTTTCTCTCTTTCTCTCTTTCTTTCCACTCACCCCAACCAACTGAGGCAGATGGCCGCCCACCTTGAGCCTGGTTCTGCTGGAGGTTTCTTCCTTTCTTAAAAAAGGAAGTTTTAGTTGTATTGCAAGGTCTCAAACCTTACATTGTAAAGTGCCTTGAGATGACTTTTGTTGTGATTTGGCGCTATATAAATAAACTTGAATTGAATTGAATTAAAGTTGTCATACTATAATTAGAATTTCTAATTTTGATCTATTTTGGGATTATTGTAATTCAGTGTAAAGCCATGTGATCAGCTGCACACAGGACAATTGGTGATGGGATTGACACCATATCATTTGTCTCATGAGTTATCATCTCCCCTTGCTTGGTGGATCAGACCGCAGCCTAATATACCTAGTACCAGTATACAAGCCAATAGTAAGACAGCAGTCATCTATCAAAAAGCATCTAAAGGTTTTGTCAAAGGAAACTGGGGAAGCCCTGCAGAAGTGCTTCAGTGTTACAAACTTTTCATGGAGGTTTATAGTGAGAACATTAAAGACCTCACTGAACTGAACTCAAGAGGAAGCTGAGGGAGGCAAACAGATGTACAGAGACAAAAGTGAGCATAAGATGAGGCAGAACAGCACCAATCTTGGGGTTTGTAAACAACTGCTCAACTGTGCCTTGATCGCTCCAGGTGAAAGTAAAGCGTCCTTGGGCAAGATACTAAATCCCCAAGTTGCCCCTTCAGTTTGCATATCAGGCACACATTTGAATGGAGGCAAAATCCATAGTTGGACTGGAATTTGCCGGTGGCAGAGAGAAGGATGGAGTCTTTTGTGCCCATTGCCATAAGACTGTACAGCAAGATCTGTGCTCCATCTCAAAAACATCACACATTTTTCTGTCACATCATTTCCACACTCATACACCTCCCAGTGTAATGTGTTGTATATTTGTGTTAATGTCAGTTCTACTATTGTTTTAGTATTAATATTTGTATTTAAAATTTCTTTAATGCCCTTACTTTCCTTTGTATGCCAATCACATAGTGCCTAACATTTTTATTGTGCCTTTTTCTTTTTTTTTTACACTGTATGCTTTTTATTAGCTGTTCGTGTTGCTGTAACAAGTGGATTTGCCCATTGGGGATCATTAAAGTCTTATCTTATGTTAAAGGAATTCCATTGTCTTACACAGCTAGTGAGCAAAATCACTATGTGCACTCTTATAAAAAACCTCTTGGACTTTGAGTGGGGATTTGTATATTCACACAGGAGCTTACTTTCAGTAGCCCACGCTCACTCATGATAACCTCATGTTGTTTACCGTGTTTAACATTTGTTGGGTTTTCTGTATTATTTAGTTGTATTAAGTTGTATGTCAGCTCTTAAACCTTACATTGTAAAATGCCTTGAGATGACTGTTGTTGTGATTTGGCACTATATAAATAAACTTGAATTTAATTTAATTGAATATTGCCAAATGACTAAATGAATATTCTGTGTTAATTAACATACTGAACACAATGTATGGCAAAGGTACTTGAGATTGAATCAGCGTACATACACATTTTTTTTTACATAGACAGTGGGTGAACTATCCTCAAAGGCAGCTTAAGGGGGGGTCAGAATGGATAGCCCATGCCATGCTAGTGTATTTCATACAGCACAACGAGGTGGTGTATTGGTGTGCTAAAGATTCCTTGAAGTGATAGTGTAAAAGGAGCTAATGAAATCAGCCAAGAAAAGCCGCCCACTCCCAGCTGCCCACAGAACCATCTACACTGAGATGTGGATGTGTGGATACAGGTTGCAGCTGACTAAACTTCATTCTGTCCACACCATGTGGAATTCCACGATGCAATGCTTCAGCTGGGGTTGGCCTCAACTTTATAGGGCTACTTTACACACAGTCAGACAGTTGGAGGCTACAACATGAAAGGGTTGTTTTAATGCTGGTCAGAGCAGAGCAGGACACCTGTAGTGCGGAAACATCTGATCTTGAAGACAGGAAGAAACAATCAGAGCTAAAACTGTTTCACTGGAACTGGGTTCATGAGGACTTGGGCTGCTGCAGCACTTTACCTCAGCCTGTTTAACCAATTTTAGACCATCAAAGTATTTTTACCATTTGCAATTTTATTTTCCAAACCTCACTTCTCTGTCATGTCCTGAACAGGTGGCAGCCATATTATTTAGCTCTATCTATGAACTGAACAATAACAGATTCAAAGTATGGTAATATATAAATGAAAACATTTGCTGTGAAATAATTACTCTGGGATCCCAAGATTTTAGGAATTCAGCTGTGACTGCTTTTGCAGATGTACTGGCATTAGGAAATCCACGTGTCTCTCTGGACTGGTTGTAGATCCTGGTACTGCCAATGTCATCTTTATCATCTGTTTCTCCTATTACACATATGACCATATAATATTGGGCATTAACATTTCAGTTACCCTGGAGACCTCTAGTGCAAACATATAGATTTAACCTTTAGATAGATTTAATCTTTATACTGACCTGTATATATCTGTTTTCTTCCCTTTCCTAGTAGGCATTGTGCCCTGACCATTTCTGTTTGTGCAATTCCCCCAAACTCAGATTTATAACATGATGCAACTCTTTACTATATCAAAATTACTTTCACCATTTGAAAATGGAAACAGGGACTGAATATTGGTCTGCAGGTCTGAAATACTGCGACTGACTGGAGGAAAAACAATTTGACCTACTTTTAAGTATTACTTGCTTTTGTAGACATGTATAGAGAACATTAAAAGAAAGTAAATTTATTTAAAGTAAACATAAATCAATTTATAAAATGTCAAGTACACTCAAGCAAAAATACAAAATAATAAGGTCAAACTGTGGAGTTGTAAAAAATTAGTTCAGTTATTCAATTCAAATGAGTGAGCTTGATAAGAAAGTGCTCTTTGAAATAATGACATGAACTACATAGGGCAATATAAGGTGTGAGGAGTTCTGCCAGGTCAAGAGGTTCTAATGCATGAAGAGAATTAATTTTGTGTTATGTATTAAAATATTTTTGGTTATATTAAGAATTCTTAAAAAAAAAAAAAGTGAATTTTGAAATTGATGGCACCAACACATCTCAAAAAAGTTGGAACAGGGCCATGTTTGCCATGTTGCCATGGTGTAGCATCCCCAACCAGACCTGTTGAATCAAGACTTCACTTAAATAGAGGCTGTCTGACAAAGTGAAGCTTTCAAAAAGCTTTTCAAAAAGCAACACATCATGCCTCAATCTAAAGAAATTCAAGAACAGATGAGAAGCAAAGTACTTGACGTGTTAGTCTAGAATAGGTTCCAAAGACATTTCTAAGGCTGGACTCCAGTAAACCACAGTAAGAGCCATTATCCACAAATAGAGAATATTTACACTTTTTTGTATTTAAGGGCATACAAAGTTGCAGAAAAGTTCAGTTTTCAGCCCTTTTTTTTAATATTGGGAGAGAGGCTGCTGACCGTGAAAAACCTTCCTGGGAGTGGCTGGTCTACCAAAATCCTCCAAGACTCCAAGAGCACAACGACTCAACCAGGAAGCCATGAAGAACACAGAACAGCATCTAAAGAACTGCAGGCCTCACTTGTCTCAGTTAAGGTCAGTGTTCATGCTTAAACAATAAGAGACTGGACAGAAATGGCATCCAAGGTAGAGCTTCAAGGCAGAAGCCACTGTTGACCAAAAAGTGCACAGTTTGCCAAAAAACATGTTGATAATCCCAATGAGTTCTGGAAAAATAACTGATGATAACTGATGAGACAAAAGCTGAACTTTTTGAAAGGTGTGTGTGCTGTTACATCAGGCATAAAACTAGCACTAGCAATTGCCTAACCCAACAAAGACATGGATCGTGACAGGCGTGACCTTAAATGTTCATGCTCGAAATCCCTCCAATGTGGCTGAATCAAAACAATTCTGCGACAGTGGGCCAAAATTCCTTCACAGCGATGTGAAAGACTCATTGCCAATTATCACAAACGCTTGAGTGATTGATTATTAGTCAGTGCTTTTTATTCCAAACAACAGAAGTGGCAAAAGCATTTTATTTAGTATTCTGTGCAATCAGGCAAAAATCTCCCACTTTGCATATTTATAGATTGGTAAACCATTATTACATCTGAGACACTCTGATTTTCTAACATGATCTTTTTATACCCAGTCATGTCACTGACCTGCTGCCAGTTAACCTAATGAGTTGCAAATAGTTCTTCCAGCTGTTCCTTGTTAGGACCACTTACTTTTCCAGCCTTTCGTGCCTTTGAGATGTGTTGTGGCCATCATTTAAATTTTTTTCTTTTATTAAAATGGTAAATTTTTTAAGTTTAAACATCCATCCATCCACTTTCTGAACCAGTTTGTCCCCTTAGGGGTAAGGGGCATGCTGGAGCCTATCCCAGCCATCATACGAGTGAGAGGCAGGGTACACCCTGGTCAGGTTGCCAGTCCATTGCAGGGCTACATACAGACAAAGACAACCATTCACACTCTCACTAGAGAGACCCACGTAAGAACATACAAACTCCACACAGAAAGACCCTGACAGACCCAGGAATCGAATCCATGACCTTCTTGCTGTGAGGCAACAGTGCTAACCACTGGACCACCATCCCACCCCAGTTTTAACATTTAATATGTTTTCTGTGTAAAAATGTATTGGTTTAAGAGATTTACAAATCATTGCATTCTGTTTTATGTAGATTTTACATGTGTCCAATACACCTGCTGTAAGAACTTTCACAGCTGCATCAGAGCTTCCTAGAGGAGTCAGGGATCAAACAACTGACCCTTCACTCACCCTACAACAGCCACTTCAACTTACAATAGGTTAGCTAACTA
Organism: Helostoma temminkii; assembly: GCA_900302695.1. Taxonomy (NCBI): domain Eukaryota; kingdom Metazoa; phylum Chordata; class Actinopteri; order Anabantiformes; family Helostomatidae; genus Helostoma; species Helostoma temminkii. The sequence goes on along the minus strand of OMLM01018679.1, from coordinate 6,943 downwards.
TATGTAAATATACAGTATATCAAACCAACAAACTGACACACCACAAACTGCAGACTGGCTGTTGTTGAGTGCACTGAAACGATTCTGAACTGTGGTGACTCCACCCCAAAGCATCCAAGGTATTACACTGCACTGCTGACATCTTGGTGCCAGATACTACAGGGACCTGTAAAGGTTTTCGATAGAGTCCAGGTCTCACTATGTTGGAGCTTAGGGGGGGTTGGTGCCACACAAAGGTCCTACAGCAAATTAGACAATTAAAGCCACTAATTAGGGCATTACATTCTCCATTATACAAATATGCTGAACTTGGTTTCCATTAATAATATGAATATAACAAGTGAAAAAAAAATAAAGATGCTGATCAGGTTTTCTCAATAGAGATGTCCAGTGACAAAATCCAGTAAAAACTGTTTTTCATTAAACATATTTCCAGTGCAGCTGGAAATTAGTGTGTTGGTAGTGGTAGTTTTTGAAAAGGGTTTGTCAAGTGTAGATACATAATCTGTTACCAATCTATCGTACAAGAAACATCTCATGATGAGTAAAGGCGAGCAACACAGGTATTGTACAGGTACCCAAGTAATTTCTCAAGAACTTGATCATTAAGTGTTTTATATGTGAGAATAAGGATTTTGAATTCTATTCTGGATTTTACAGGGAGCCTATGGAGAGAAGCTAATGTAGGAGATATGTGATCTCTCCTGCTAATTTCAGTCAGAACTCTGGCTACAGCATTTTGGATTAACTGGAGACTTTTTAAGGAGTTACTGGGACATCCTATTTGTAGGGAATTACAGTAGTCCAGTCTAGAAGTAACAAATGCATGGACTAGTTTTTTAGCATCACTTTGAGACAGGATGTTTCTAATTTTAATATTATTCTTCAGGTGGGAGATGGCAGTTCTAGACATTTCTATACAGTTCATAAAGTTAGTTTCAAGCAGCAAGGGGCAGGAACAGGAGGAGCTAACAGCTTGATATTTCAGGATCTTTTAAAGCGAATGTTATGTAACTCAAATACATGGAATGCAGAGAAGGTAAATGCTGTTCTTTTCTCTCTTTCTCTCCATCTTTCCACTCACCCCAACCAACTGAGGCAGATGGCCGCCCACCAAAAGCCAGGTTCTGCTGGAGGTTTCTTCCTTTCTTAAAAAGGGAGTTTTTCCTCTACACTGTTGCCTATTGCTGGCTCAAAGGGGGATTTGTTGGGTTTTCCTTATTATTTAGTTGTATTGTAAGGTCTTAAACCTTACATTGTAAAGTGCCTTGAGATGACTTTTGTTGTGATTTGGTGCTATATAAATAAACTTGAATTGAATTGAATTGAATATAGCTTTTCTACCCTAAAGTGTTTGCAGCAGTGAGAAGATGAGAAGGCAATATTTGCACATGAAACATCAAATATTACAATATATAGTAAATGCTTTCATAGTTCCTCCTTTGCAGCAAGAGTGAATTAGATTGTTGCCTGGCTTAGACAGGTGATTTATAGAAAAGAAAACTAGAGAATTGAGAAGTAATAGTGTCAACACAGAAAAAAGGGGAATAAAAGCATGATACAGAGAACAGAGGATAAGAGCAGACAGCTACAGATACACAGCAGCCAAGACTTAATGAAGGAAACAGCAAGAGGACAGTGAGAGAAAGAGGAGGCGGGGGAAGACAAGAGACTGAGTGCAAGAGAGGGTAGGAAAGGGATCTATAGAGAGGGAATGTGAGCTCCTGTCTGTCTGGTTCCCTGCAGACACCTCCACCCAGCTGCTCACCTGCCAACAGTAAATTTAAAACAACGCCACACATAATCCCTGGGAACTAAAAATACTCAGCGCTTTGTAGGCCCATCCACCACAGACAGTCTCCAGATGCCCCAGTCCCAGTAAGAGATAAAAACGCACATTACCACTACATGTAGTATAGAACATGTGTTGATAGGAGAAGGGAAGTGACTGAGTATTATACAAATCCAAAAATCTTGAAGCAAGACCCCTGATGATCTATAAATAGGTGAACTTCTTACCAGAAACTCCTCCAGATGACGATTTTCAGCCTGAAGGACAGAGAGATCTTAATCAAGGGAAAGCAGAGGGATGTTTAATACCATTCATATACATGTACTCCTGAAACTAGAAAAATAGGATGCAAGTAGACTTTCTGATTGTACTACCTGAGGCACTGCTGTAGTTTGCTCTGTAGTGAGCACCTGATGTCAGCAACAAGAGGCAACAGTCTTTTCTGTAGATATTTCATTATCTATAGAATGACAATGGCATCCCACTCTTATCATGTTCCCAACAATTCAAATAATTCTGTAAAACTTCAAATTATGCTACATATCAATATTATTTTAATTCCTGCTTTCTAAAGTGTCTGCCCATAATAACTAAATGGGTACATTTAATGAAGATGATTATTACCATTAACAAAGAGGCAAACTGGAAATTGTATACAGGTCTGTTATAAGGTGAAAAACCTGGTCTCCCGAACTGAAACCCAAAGCCCAAATCCTTACTTTCCAGTTCACATAAAAAAAGTATATCTGTGAATACAAATGTTGTGCGCTCTCAGCTCCTCGTCAGACGCATAAACAAAAAAGGAAAAAAAAACATGGAGAAGCAGTCTCCTCTGTCTTGATACAGTTAAAATATGTGAACTATGCTTCAAATGCATAAGCCCAGGATAGAGGAGAAATCAGATTACTCTTCTGCTACTTGTATATGTGGATTTTGTGGAACCAGGTTTCTTAAGAGTACAAAAACTCATTCCCAGATTTCCAGAGAAACCTGGTTTCTCTGAGTAACCTGATAATTTAAGTAATGTAAATACAGTCATTGACTTAATTTAACAAATTTGGTGCTCAGTTAGCCTGATGTTAAGCTTAGCTTCCTCTTGCATTATGAATGCTGTCAAAGCTTGTAAGGATGGCCCGACTTTCATTTTTGCTGTATGGCAACAAGGTAATTATAAAGCATGACAGAGACACATATACACCCTGTAAGATGTGCACACGCACAAATGCAACTCATTAATCAATGAGTGACACACACTGTCATGACCACAACTACAGCAGGCTCTGCTCAAGCAGCCTGTTGCATAATCTGATATTGTGCACCAGCTCAGCCACAAACACTGTGCAATGTCCCGTCCAGCATTTGAACCCATTACAGTCTAGCCTCTGCCCGTGCATTAAATAACTCCATCCCTTTCCTCCTGCCCTCCTGTTCAGCTTACATGGTATCTTACATGGGATTTGTTCTGTCTCTATAAACATATAGAGGAGTGCTGGAATAGAGGTTGTTATTCTTTTTAATTTTTTTTCCTTTTCTCTTGCTAAATTGCTCTCTTTCTTTCTCTCCTGTTACGCAATGCTCCTTGGCTGCAATGGCTGAGCCTTTCAAATGGCAGCAGCATCCAGGTCTTGCATAAGTGTGGTGAGGTCCGACGCTCAGGCAAATACCCCAAGGTATTAAAAGTGTTCAGCTCTCCCTACAGCTGCTTTCTCTCTTTCTGATCACTCCATCAGAAGAAAAGGGGATTTGAGCTGATGGGGAGGATACTGATTAGAAATCAGAGACAAAAACAACAAGTGTGGGCTGCACTCATGACAGCTAAATGTTGGAAATGTCTTGATACTATTTTTTTCCTCAATGACTGTAAGTACAACTACTTACATTTGAGCACTTGTCCATACCAAGTAATGATAAGAGTATTTTATAATATTGCAGTTGCAGCATTTTTTATTATAAAAACTGCAATTGCCAGAAAAGTGCAATAATTTCAAACACTATAATCAGATGTTGTTCACTTTCTGACTGTTGCAAAATAAAATACACAACAGGAGACTATTGTTTACATACAAAAATTAACATAAACCCGACAGGTAAACAAGCATGGCACTGCCACCCCATTTCGATTAATGAATGTCTCCTAAATGTCCAGGTCACAGTAGGCTAAGACGTGTTTAAAATGTCCAACTACTTTGCACCCCAATTCCCAACACATCAACAACACTTCTCTGCACCAGCAGACCCTCATTAACAGCTAGCTAAACAGTTTGAGAGACACAGGGCAGGCTAGACAGCCCAGCATCATCCTTTATCATGTTTTTGGCGTTGTCACTGAGTAGTACTTGAACAGAACATATTGCCAAATACACCTGCTATGGCTTGGTTGGTGTGATAGCCCTGAAACAGTTTTGCTTGTAATATGTTTCTCTAATATGAGTCAAGTACCTTTAGTAAGACAGTATGATGACAGCTGTTATTTGATGTAAAGTGGTACACTATTGGAGTGGAAGTAAGAGTATGAGTACACAAGGGCAGTATCGGATACATCCCTAAGGCACAGGCCAAGCAAACTTCACAGAAACAGGAAGGATGCAACAGTGCTAAGTATGAGATATGAGATGAGTTTTTCTAGTTCTGTTTAACACACAGAGGTGATGATACGACAAAGTATTACCATCCATGTCCTGAACCGCTTTGTCCCCTTAGCCTATCCCAGCTGACCCACAGGTCACCAGTCTATCGCAAGGCCACATATAGACAAACAACCATTCACACTCTCACTCACACCTACGCAATTTAGAGTCTCCAATTAACCTGACTGCATGTCTTTGGACTGTGGGAGGATAATGTGTCTTGTCATGACATTTCAGCATAGAAACACTCAAGTCAACTAAACTCTGTCAAGTAATAATATTTTGAAGTAAGGCTACTCTTACTTGAGTACAATTTTTGGCTCCTCTACCCATCTCTGCTAGTAAGCAACATGCAGCCCAACCAATCTGACCAACCTACCTCTTAAACCTTACATATTACTGAATCATGTGTGCTGTCAGGAATGCTCTGAGGAAATTTCTTCAAATTTGCCACTACTGTCAACTTTAACAGTGATGCAATGTTTAGATTTTTGTGGCCACAGGTCAAAGGACACACTTTCAACAGATGTCTAGGATTGCAGGCAATGTCACCACTTGGGGGCACTACAGTCACCTGTTTTTTGTCAGTCAGTTTTGTGTCAGTTGGTGTGCTTGTGTTCCATTACTGTTCCAGGTGGTCACCTGGAGTCATCCGATGAGATTTGGAACCAAGATAACATGCTATACTTGCATGTTTCATTATGTTAGCTTTGCATGTTAGATATGCCCATATATATAGCAGAGCCCACTCCTGAGCCTGTGAAAGTGCCAACTCACATGCTATACAAAAGTCTGGACTGCAAATGAACCCTAGTACCATGATAATACATATATATCATCATATAGTACCAAGATAATACATATATATCATCATATGTACAGTGGTTAGCACTGTTGCCTCTGGATTCGGTCAAGGTTTTCCATGTGGAGTTTGCATGTTCTCCCTGTGATTGGGTGGGTTTTCTCCAGGCACCCTGGCTTACTTGCACACTCCAAAGACAGGTTGGATCGGAGACTCTACATTGTGAGTGAGAGTGTGAATGGTTGTCTTTGTCTACATGTGGAACTGCAATGGACTGGCGAGCTGGGATAGGCTCCAGCACGCCCATGACCCCTACGGGGACAAAGCAGTTCAGAAAATGGATGGATGGATGGATGGATGGATGGATTCTGTTTAGTAATGCAAATATTCAAGTCGAGCAATTCAAATTAATTTCTACATTTCAAATTCAATTCTAAATTGTTGCCAATAAATAACTCTAGTTCAACAGCAAAACACAAAATGAACACGATATAATTAGTTTCACACTGAATAACATATCATAATGCTAATTAACTGACATGTAATTTTCAGTAGAAAACAATGTGTTACTTAGGCTTCTTTAAAAGACACCTTTACAAGGCAAAACAAATCAGAGTTATAAGAAGAAAGATTGGGTCATATTAAAATGTTGATTCCAATGACTCAAAAAAAGAAGTAGCATTAACCAAGGCAGAATGGTAATGTCCCTGGTATGGATGTAGCTTAAGCTAAAGTAAAATTAGCAAGTCAACTTTAATTAGATCAACAGGTGTACAGAAAACCAAACTATTAGGAATGTGCTGCCAGGACCCTAAAAACCACCAGCAAAGCTGCTGCTTTTACCATGGATGCATTTGAAACTCATAGAATATAGTTAATTAAGTTACCTGCACAGGCTTGTGCAGATTATATGCAGGAAAATAAAGCTTAATATTACACTAAATAATAAAGCCATTACATTTTTGTATTTTAAGTTGAAATTATTATCATTATATTATATTAATTTAGCGTCTTTTTGGATAGAGTAATTTGTGTCTGCATTTAGTTCCTGAGTTAAGTTTTGCACTTTTTTTTTTACTAAAGTTCACCTCTATAAAATTTAATCTTGATGAAAAAAAATATGCATCTCGGTTTATCTGACTTGTCTGAACCTCCTCCCAGCGCAGAGGAGGAGGATCATGCCTGATCTCTATGTGTATTTGTGCTGATGTGTTTGGCTGTTTTTACAAGCCTCCTTCCACAAACCAATAGCCGCCACACGACTGCGTTTATTTAGAGAAGAACAGGGAAGACTATCCAAACATCATCCATCACACGGAGGTTCAACAACAGGCACACTGGACTATACACATTACAACACATTTACCATGCTAACTAAAGTGTTAGCATAGCAAAGTAACAAAGAGACACATGCTAAGACCTACACTTTTACTTCAAAACACACACACACACACACACAATTCTTCTCTCATTCCACACAGGCACTCATAAACAAACACAGCACCAGAAAGAAACCTGCAGGACCAAATCCTCATTCTGAGAAGAATCAAGATGCTCATTCCTCTATTATATTTAAAGGAAATTATAGTAAAACTGGGTTAATTTACTGTCAAAATAGTGATGATATCCAGTTGCTTGAAGGTGTAAGGGAAGCTTGCATGTATCAGTGGTGGTGTTGGTATCAAATTGCATGTGTACAACATTTCCTTTAAAATTACTATG